>APFE031647825.1:0-10433 GCA_000404065.3 Pinus taeda
ATTGTTTCTATCTTGCCCGATTGCTTGTGATTCAGAGTTTTCTCGAGAGTATTCTTCTTGGATGACAGTGTAGTGTTCTTTTTGTGCTCCTTCCCACCATGTAGATCTGTGCTGATTTTTTCTAGCAGAGTTTTTCTCGGAAGCTTTTGGGCAATTTTTGGCAAGGTGGCCTGTCTCAAAGCAAGATCGACATCTGAAGAGGACCCTTTCATAATCGAGTTTCTGGTTCCACACATAGTCTTTACTTGTTAGGTGTATTTCAGCTGGGAATCCGGTGCTGAAGTCCATTTCCACACATATGCGTGCATATGTGGTTTTGACATATTCCTTTGTTTCTGGGCACCTGCAGTAAAATTTCCCAATTGCATTTCCAATGGCTTCTAGCGAAGAGAGATTCCAGAGATGCAAGGGTAAGTTTGGCAATCTCACCCAAACTGGTGCTGAGGTTATGACTGCTGTTGAGGGATCGAATGATGGGTACCATGGCCTCAAGAATAGGCCTGATTTATCCCAAAACCAAGGGCCAGAATCTAGAATACATTGTCTGATTTCACAGTTTTCAAAATCTACTATAAAGAAACCCCTAGCACAGGGGTAGATATTAATTGCATCAGGAATTAGAGGCTTCCATACCTCTGAGATCCAACTGTGGAGAGCTGTCAGCTACGGCCAAAAACCATTGAATCGGCATACTAGGGCACTTTCAGAGAACTTCAAAGCCTCATCGAGTGAAGCCTGGACCAGCTAGACAGTGGGAGCTGGGGCTTCACTGACAATATGGGCAGGAGCTTGCCCCGAGGTAGACAGAGAGCCAGCAGCTATTTTCGCGAAGCTGGGAGCCATCTGGAAAATGTTATCCTTATCAGATTGAAGATCTAAAGACCGAATACACTTTAGACCCCTCTGCAGAAGACCGAAGATCCGAAGACGTAGAATGCCGCAGAAGAGTGAGCGATCTGGAGCGATCGGGGCGATGCCGTAGAAGAGCGATCTAATCTGACAATAATATGTTTGTATATATATATTAGAAGGTGAAAGAAACCGAAAATATTATCAGCATGTCTGGGCGATCTGGAGCGATCTGGGCGATGCTGCAGAAGAGTGAGCGTAGAAGAGCGATCGATGCCGCAGAAGAGCGATCGAGTTCGATACAAATAATAAGGAGTTACCGATACAAATAAAAATGTGCAAGAATACAAAGAGTCAACGAGGATTGCACCAGAAGAGCAATGCCCAGTGATCGATGCCGCAGAAGAGCGATCGCTCCAAGAGGTATATATCCGCAGAAGAGATCCGCAGTCCGCAGAAGAGATTTGCAATTTCGGAAGACCAGCAGAAGACCCGCAGATCTGCAGAAGATACATACATATTGGTTAGCATACATATTGTACCTGACCTTGTCGGTTAGCATACATATTGTCCCTCATCTTGTTGGTTATTGTTGCAACATGAATTATGTGTGTCTCATCCTCATCACTATTGGTTATTATTGGCAACATGTATTAATTTTAACATCTGATTAGTTACTATTTTATAAAGTTGTCGTATAAAATGTGTATAAAATGTTCTATAAGTTATTGCCACTATATATATATAAATTTTTTAAATATATATATATATATATATATTATACTCATTATTTTTACTTATATATATATATATATATATATATATATATATATATATATATATTTTGCAATAATTTTTTTTTCAAGTTTTATTTAAATTTTAGGAAATAATTTTCTATTGTCGTAAATGTTTTTTTAATTATAATTTAGTAATAAATATTATAATTTAGTAATAAATAACTAATTTTAATTTAATTATAAATGTATTTCAATGGTTTTTTTGAAGCTTATATTTTTTTCTAAAATGAAGTTATATCTTCTTTAACCTTTCAAATATTAATATTTTAAAGTAAAGTTTATATATATATATATAGTATCAGAACCATCACGCATTTTAAAATTTTTATTTTAATCAATTTAAACTTTTATATAAAATTTCCGAACATAACAAGAATTTAATAATTTAATAATTTCTTTAAATAAACTGATGTTAATAATGAATGAACAATGCCACTTAAAAAAAAAAAAATTAACTAATTTATTAGTTAATTAATTTTTTTTATGGTACATAATCTATGGAGTTTATAACTTGTTATAATATGCCAAAAATATATGGCTATGGATTTTCTTTGTAAGCATCATCACCATTTTTTTAAGTTTGAAAACCACATGTTATCATGATTCCTTTTAATCAAGATATACTTTTCAACATTACAAATAATCACAACATCACAAGTGGCTATGACCATGATTTTTTTTAAACCACAATCATTCAATGAACATTTAAAAATATATCAAAAGTGGCTCATGATGTTGATAAAATACAAACAAAATAAACATAGAATTTAGAAATTAATTTACAAATAGATGTTTTATGATCATATAATTTTAAATTTATGTGGTTTTAGTTTATGCTATGTATTTTTTTGTTGTGCTCTTGTTCGCCTTTGGTTGTTTGTTATGATTTTATGTGTATAATCTTTTCACACATATGTATTATCAAATACAATAATTATTTTTCCAATGTGGAGAATTTGTATACTAGAGTGTCGACATTTAATTTGTAGTTTAATTTAATAAAATGTTGTTTTTTCTGCAAATGACAACAACATCACGAATGAATTTTAATTTTAGTGAGCACCACTATTCAATAAACATTGTTTTTTAATTAATCATTTCTTATAATTAGATATAATTTTTAGGATAATGGAATTTTAAATGTTTGTGTTTTTATTTTACGTAATGTATGTGTTTGTTTGTTTATGATCTTGTTTGTGTATAAACTTTAGAACACAAGAAAGGATTTCATTAGAATATGTCGTATGGATGGTCATTGCCCAAATTGACTATTGACTTGATACAAGTCACATTTATCATGATTTTACACATAAAATATAATATCCAAGAATTACACTTCCAATTAATTGAATGTGTATTAAACTATATATGTCAAAATTAGGATTTGGTTTAACAAAATTCCATTTATTTTTGCAAATGACCATGGTTTCTTTTGTAAGTATCATTACTCAATGCATCTCTGAGAATCAAACTATTTTATAAGTATTTTTAATCAATATATATTTATAATTAGTTACAATGGATGTTTCATGATGATAGGGCTTTAAATGTTTGTATTTTTATTTTATGTAATGTATTTACTTGTTTGTCTTTGCTCTTGTTTGTGTTTCTATGTCTATGAATTCTAGAACACACAAAAACTTTCATTATCATGTACCATATGGAAGGTCACTAAACAAATTTCTGACAAACTTGATACAAATAACTTCTATGATGATTTTAAGCATCCATAGTATCTAATGCAGGAGATACACTTAAAATTATTTGAATGCTTGCATTAAATTATGCATGTTCAATTTAATAAAATTTCACTTATTTTGGTAATTGACCATGGCATCATGAATGACAATTTTTTTTTTCCTTTATAACCACCACTATACTATTCAATGCGTATTTGAAAATCAGATTCTCTTATAATTGTTTTTAATTAATATATTCTTTCTTCCTTAGGAAAAATCATAATTTTATTAATGAAAGCAAATTACATGTAGATTCTGATAATGCGTTCAATCCCGCCAATTGAAACTAATGATCACAGAGACCAAAAATACAACTCCAAAATGGTGGTAAACATGTTACCCTTTTCTCCATTTCTTCTTTTTAACCTTTCACCATTGTCCTTGGGAAGGTGTGGTAGCTACAAGCGCTAGCTGGGTCCCTTCATTAATTCTTGGATTTTCCTTATCTGGATCCACACTTCAATATACATGATGATGTTTTGAGTCCCCTATCCGCATTGCTACAGGGATCATCTCCTACATCAAATTTATGTTCTTTCCTAGGAAAACCATCCATTGTGCGATCTTCTCCTAGTTGGAGTGCATTCATGCCCAAGGAAACTCCAACAAATGGCTCTCATAGGCTGCAAACTAACAGTTCCAATATTGGTCACAAACTATGACCCAACACACCTCAAAATGTTGTTGCTCAGACTTTTTCAATGCTGGAATTCTTTGACTGGTTAGGGAACTAACCAGAGTCCCTAAAAACCCTTCAAAGTAGGCCCAAATATCCCCTTATGTTGAGGCTGTCCTCCAAGGATATGCTGCCCCATAACGTTGCTCCTTCAGGGTAGTTTTGAGCCCACATTCAGGGGCCTGTCTCCATAAAGGTATTGTGACCCTTACAACACCCAAACTAGGGCCATGATAGCCTCTTGGTAGGAATTTCTACCCTCCAAAATGCCTCAAAACAACCTCCCCGCTCCTTCTTTGGCTATCACCTCCAAGGACAAGGCTACGACCCTCTAAACATCCCTTAACCACCCCGTGTTTACCCTTCAAATCACTCACTGACCCTGCCTTGGCTACGGTCTATAAGAGCAAGTCCTTGGCCCTTCCACCAGCAAACATGAACTACAACTTGGTTGTTGGTCACCCTGCAAAAATCCTAAAAAGATAAAAGTTCAAACTCCTTGGTTATGTGCCCTTAAATCTATGGCCTAGAACATAGGTAATCTCTCTCCAATGAGCTCTCCAATTGAGGTATGTGTTGAAAAAAAGGACTTTCAAATGACTCCACAATACCTTCTATTTATACACTAAAAGAAGGGTTCCTCCAATGTCATTCTAGCGTTTCACAAGCTGTCAGAAGCCTAAATAACATTAAGCCAGCCTTGACACTTCTTGTGAAAACCCACACTTTCACTTAAAAAAATTGTAGCTCCTTAATGACAAGTTAGAATTTGATTATTCTAATTGCATTAGAATTGTCTCATTGAGAGCTATCATCCTCATCCATCACATGTCGAAAAATCATCATGGTTTTGGCCCAAACTATTGAAGAATCTGGGGAAAATGTAGTTAGTATGATTTTTCTTATCATGATAACTATTTCTATGGTATTTCAACTTTTTTCTTATTAGCACAATCTTATATTGATATCATTAGTGTGTGTATTTCTTAGTTCATCGAAAAGTTACTAAAATACAAGTGACAAGAACATAAGGTGTTCGCTTTCTGCCAAGGCCAAAAGCTATCCCTCTTCGAGAGGAAAACCCACACACAATTATTTTTATAGAGATTCCAATTGACTAATACTAAGACCTTGACGGTTGACCTACTAAGCCACTCGAAGACCAAAACATCAATCCTTTTCTTAATTTAGAGATCATAATCATTATTATTGTTGCTTCACTGAGATCATCATCATATTACAACAAAGATTCTTGTAGTTGCACCATTGCTTGTACTTCCACCTATATCATTGTTTCATCACCATATCAACGAGGTCTTTTATATGTGAGCTTCACTGAGATAGTGAACATGATCGAGACTTGCTACTTTACGAAGATCTTGAATGAGTCTAGAATGTGGAATGTATTACTAATATCACTGGTAATTCTGCCGAGATTTTAATGACATCTAGAGAGTAGGTTGAGGTAAAGAGTGTCACTTTAGGACCTTCTATTCACAAGTATGGTGAGACTGTTATTATGTGATGCTGGTGAATGTGAGACTGTAAGGAGGTTGAAAATATAGCGGGTTGATTTCCAAAATACATATTGTAACAACACTTCAAAACATCAATGGTATCCGAGATTTCTCGCTGTAATCATCCCTGAGATTTCTGAGACATATGAGATTTGTCTTCATGGCCATCACCTAGACTTACGGTTTTTAGTCCTAGTCTAGTCCATGACACATGAAATAGAAAAACACAATTTTCACTCCTTTTTAATAAGGGGTGATGTAATCTAAGCTCTCTCTTAGCGAAGGCGGCGACGGTGGCAGTGAAGGTGATGTAGGAGGTAGAGGAGGTAGTGAAGGAGGTGCTAGCAGTGGAGGATGTGGAGGAAGAAAATGAGTTGGAAGAAATGTAGGTAGAGGCAGTGGTGGCAGTAGCGGTGACGGTGGACGATGTGGAGGAGGAGGAGGAGGAGGATGCTAAGGTAGTTGAGGAGGAGGTGGAGGTAGTGGTGGAGGTGGAGTAGAAGAAGGAGGTGGAGGGTGTGGTGAAGCCGAAGGAGGAGGAGGAAGAGGAGGAGGTCATGCTGTTGGTGGAGGTTAAGTTTTTGGATGAGCAGGCATAGGTGGTGGTAGATGAGGAGGTGGAGGTGGAGGAGGAGGAGCAGCAGGATGTGGAGGCTGAGGTGATGAAGTAGGTGGAGCCAAATGAGGATGAGAAAGATGAGGAGGAGGAGGTGATGGAGGAGGAGGTGGATGTGCAAATGGAGGAGGAGGAGGTGAAGATGGAGATGGAGGTGGTTGCGGTGGAGGTGGAGGAGGAGAAGGAGCATGACGAGGACAGGGTGGAGGAGGTGGAGCTGGAGTTGGAGGTGGTGGTGGATGAGGAGGAGGAGGAGCAGATGAAGGTGGAAGTGGAGGAGGAGGAGGAAGAGGACGAGGAGGAGGAGGAGGAGGACGACGAGGTGGAGGTTTAGTTGGTGGAGGAGGTGGAAGCAAAGGAGGGGGAGGAGGAGGCGGAGGCTGAGGAGGAGTTAGAGGGAGAGGTGGATTTTTAGGTGGGGGAAGATGAGTTGGTGGATGAGGAGGAGGAGGCGGAGGTGGAGAAGGAGAAGGAGGAGGAGAAGGAGAAGGAGGAGGAGAAGGAGAAGATGGTGGAGGAAGTGGAGGTGGAGGAATGCAGGAGGAGGAGGAGGGGGTGGTGGATGTGGATGATGATGAGGAGGAGGGGGTGGTGGATGTGTATGATGATGAGGAGGAGGTGGATGTGGGTGATTAGATGATGGAGGTGGAGGTGGAGGTGGATATATGGAAGTTAATTTAAGATTGATGTCTTAAATTAAAATATTAAATTGTCACTCTCTTCTCCATTGTTAGAAATGAAAGCTACAGTTTCATTAATCAAAAACATATCTCTTCACATACATAATATCCTACTATCAAATGATAATTAATCCATTTAGAAATATTTCCCCTATTCACAAATATAGTCATTCAAGTACATGAAATTTCTTTACGTTTAGATCTGATATCTTGGCTAAGAATTTGAAGCATTTATCAAGATCAAAATTTTGTGTTTATTTTGTTTAAACCTTTTGTTAGTCTCTTAAACACTTATAGTTCTATTTTAATTGTTCAATGAACCATCTTTTTTGGAATGATTGGTTTCATCTAATTATCGCTGATTTAAAAAGCATTGCTTAAATTTAACATTGTTTCTTGAATAAGAAGCCTTATGTTCTTCTTCTTTTATGTTTACTTGAGAAACATAGGATATTAGGAATCATATATGGCTTTGTTTATTGTTTTGGTATTTCACATATTTTGCATAATTATTATTTTGCGTAGTCATATAGAGTTGACATGAATATCTAATGTGTACTCATAGAATATAAATAGAACATATATTATAGTATTGTAAACTTTTGATGGAATAAGTTCATTACATATAGTAAGAAGAAAATACATGGTATAAATTGTCCTTGTGAATAAAAAGAAAGGTTTACATTGTTGGGGCCATAAGACAACCAAAACTATTTTATCATAATTAAATAATTTCATTAACGAAGAGAGGGAAAATCAATTGAATTGAAATCGATATACATGCATTTTCTTTAGTGTCGTTCATTTTGGGAAAAGCACTAGATATATAAGGGTTTTGTTTAAACTTAAACAAAATCAAATTTCCTTGCAGCCAACATCAAGTGAAAATGGAAACCAACATCGAAACCCTATAAAGAGTAAGCGTTTCATAAGTACTTGAAGGCTAAGGAATAGGAGGAAAAGCTTGCATGAATTTTGACCCCAAAATAATTTCACAAGATAACCCAAGTTGGTCATAGACTAATCTACACACACAAGAAAGGAATTCCTTTGTTTGAATTCCAATCACTTTAAATTAATTAGGAAAAGAACATTATAAAGGGTTTTGAGATATGTAGAGACTAACCTTACTAATATGGATGAAATCCTTCAATCCGATGCTTTGTTGTAAACGGAATAACATTAGTATTGTACATATATGCATGTATAAAGAAAAATTATATTGAGATGAGAATCAAGTTACGGTTTAATCATAGAGTGAAAATTCTGGAAAGGTTGTACATTATTGGAAGGAAATCTATGTATGAAGGGTAGTTCATTTTGAAATCATTCAGAAAAGCATAAATTACCCCGAAATCCTTTGAGGCAACCATAACCAACTTATGATATATCACAAACACAAAGTTAGAAGTAAAAAATTACAATAATATACCCAATATGCAAGAATGGCTATACTATAACAAACATAAGTGAATGTAGAGGAACCAAAGGTCTTGTGGTGGCTTACCGAAGGATTTCATCCATACCACATATAACAAGGACTCTCTTTCTAAGAGCGTGAGATGGACATAAGTTTTTCACACACATCGCACATAGAATCACATAATCCGAAAACATCAATGTTTTGTTTTTGAAAAACCTCAGTGAGAGAAGTATATTTAATATAGTAATTTTCATTCTTTCAACTACTTAGTTTTGTTGAGAATTGTATGGAACTATGCTATTATGTTGAATCCCATGCTTGCAGATATATTTTTTATATTCATTAGATTACATTATATTCCATTAATGGTATGAAGAGAGCCAATATGTGATTATGCTTGATATCCAATCCATACATGAAAATCTTTAAATGTTTTGAAAGATTGAGATTTAATTTTTAGTAAGTACACCCAACACATTCCAGTGTAATCATCAACATAAGATTTCGTACATTTATTTTCATTATCATAATGAAAACGCATAGGACCACACAAACCAAAATATATATGTCTAAATTTTCTACATGAATGAAGGGGCCTTGCTAGCGATTGTGAACAAGGAGCAAGTGGTGAATGATTACGCATAGATATAGACCCATATAAATAAGAAAGTGGAAAATCCCACATATATTTAGTACGGTACTCAATTGACATATTTAATGCTTAAAGTGTTTATGTATAACAAAAGAAACGTGTTGAGTTCTCATGCTTTGGGAGTTAAATCACCCTTGACGAGGAAGGGCCATGACTAAGTAAAGCAAAAAATGAGATAATATTGACAGATAGTCTATGAGCTCTTGGTAGAATAAACAATGTTCCAATGTAAATAAGCCTGATAATTTTCGACGTAGTAGAGAAATTTATTGGGGGTAATATTCGAGGCTTTTTCAAAATAAAAAATAAAAAATAGTTGTCAATTTTGAAATTTTTTTAAATTTATTTGCTCAAATTTTATACTTTAAAGTTATTTAAACTAAAAAATCATTAGAACTCTCAATATTTTTATGAAAATATCATTAGACATTTAACATTATGGATATTAGGGAGTACTAATGTTAGACAAGGTTTATACGCTTTAAAATAAATTTCCATCCTTGAAAGTTTTACTACTAGATAGAACCCTTCGAGAAGAAAAAAAAAACATGGCACAATTGTGCAAAATATATAAAAGAATTAAGTGAATAAAAGAGATGATAACATGAGACATTGTTGAATGAAACTAACATATGGGGAATAACTAACAAGGAATAAAGTTGTGGGTCATTTAATGTTTGCATGTTGTGAGGCTTTTTGACATAGTACTCATGAAAACCCTCAATGCTAAGCGCGTAAATTTCATGATACTTTTTTTATTTTAAATGATAAAAGAAAGTTTAGGATGCATAAATTTAATTATATTATAATTTAGTCAAAGAAACGTTGTACTCTTATTTTATTTTGTTAAAGATTTTTATGCACATCCAAGTTTATTTCACCTTCATGGTTTCTTTTCATAAAAAGGAGAACTAAGGAATTTGTCATTGTACATATATAATAAAAATATGATCACTTTTAGTAGAAAAGCTGGAATAGGAGGTGATGTAGGTGTTACATATCCCAAATAAGGTGTAATGTTGAATAATTATCTCCTTGTTAATGAAAAGTATTACCTTTCCCATTCAGTGTGTATCTATTTTATTATATTTCCATTTATTTTAATGTTTTTCCTAAAATATATTTATTAATTTGTCAGTAAGTATCAAAAAATATATTTTTATATTGTAATACCTTTCACCTCCAAATCACATGGAAGGTTTCTTGCATATCTCACATTCATTCAAAGGGGGATTTTCATGAATAATGATGTTAGATAAAGCATTAATATTTGTATAATGGTTCCAATATATTTCGGTTTGTATCCTTTAAATTCCATTCCTAAAGAAATAAATGTGAATGCATTTGAGATTTGCATAAATTTAATAGAAAAATATCTCATAGACTATACATATAGTGAAATTCATTGCAATTGAACTCAACAACCCCCTATATTTCAATACGAAGCCTCAACATTTAACTTGGAATTGATTAGACAAAATAAA
>APFE031647834.1:13067-23876 GCA_000404065.3 Pinus taeda
ATCCTATTTGGCCACTCATCTGCTCATTGTCCTTTCGTTACGACCTCTGATCATTTGACCCCCAAATACTGCCAAATCTGTCATCGTGCCGCCGATATGTTCAAGAGAAGTTGGCCTCTGCAAGTATAACCTCCCTCTGACATTTTACACAGAAAAAACTTGTCTCTGCCCGTCTCACGTCGATGATGTGGGAAACATTATGGCCCACCTTCGATAAAGATCACTTCCTGTCAACTCCAGCTCATTATCCAGGAGTGACCTAGGGACTCCCTTTGGGTACCTTGGAGCCTGCATACCTCAATGGCAGGTTCTTCGTGTTCGACGCGAGGTTTTCATCATTGGCCTCCGATCGGATGACTCTACGGGTGTTCGACACCGGCTCACTAATTCACACGCCGTAGATTGTACCTATAGTACCTTGAGGGCCATCGTCATTATTGGTGGTACCTCTCGCGTCTGTTAACAGCTTTTATCATTGGCTGGTAATCAGACGATGTTCAAGCATGTTCGACTTCGACACCTATATTCACATGTTTGAACTTGTACTTTGTTCGGGTTTGGATAGAGCGCAAGACCCTGGTTCTAGTACATTGTGGACCAGGTTGCGATTTTGTGGGACATCATTACATGGCTCATTGATGGATGGCTGCGACCATACCTGAGTCTTCTTAAGGAAGGCTGCGACCATACCTCTTATCATTATGGTCTCTTCGGCTGGGTGGCTACGTCCACGCCACAGACCTTTCTTCATATGTCTTTTGGATGGCTGCACCCATGCCTAGACTACATGTAATTGAAATATCAGTTGTATCTACTTGCAGGTTCTCCTTGGTGGTGTTCCAGCCCAGCAGTCTTGTAAAGCATTTCACCCCTCCCACTCTCTCGGGCTTCATGCTTTAGGGGGCATCTGTTACACAGTAAAATGTCACTGCCATCATGTCAGTCTCCCTACTGTGCCATAATTCCACATTCACCTCACTTATGCTCTCTAAAATGGCTAAAAACCCTCTTTTGCCTAAGTTAATTGAATCATCGCGTCTGTTCGTTAAATAACCGCGCTGACCGGCGGAGGCTAGTGTAATAGCTGCGCTGCTAGCGCCGAAGCACACGTGTTTTCCGCGCTGGTCCAATTTCACGGACAGCGCGCCCTTCGCTTGTATCATTGAGCGCTGACCAGACCTCTCCTATAACTGATATGCGATGCCAGCGCGCCAGCCCAGTTTCTCACCCGCGCTGATCCTGTTTAGGCGAATTTGTTCTAACAGCCAACCTTCCAGATGACTCCAGACTTGGCTGTTAGCATTGTTTAGGTCGCCATCCTTTCTCTGGCATGTTTGTTCAACTGATCATCCACTTATCTTGGGGGAGAGCTCATCCTTTACCTATTCATGGAGACTCCTTCTCCTTTATAAGCCTCCTCCATTGCCCATGAGCAGCTAGTTTTTGGAACATATAGACTTTGATTGAGGAATTCTTAGTGCATTAGTGCTGCTCTTTGTAGGCATTTGGTGTGTTGTGTGAGGATTGCTTTTGAGCTTGAGGAAGGTTATGAGTTTGTTGCCTTGTATGTGAGAGAGAGACCTCAACAATGCTAACAGCCAAGTCTGGAGTCATCTGGAAGGTTGGCTGTTAGAACAAACTCGCCTAAACAGGATCAGCGCGGGTGCAAAACTGGGTTGGCGCGCTGGCATCGCAAATCTATTATAGAAGAGGTCTGGTCAGCGCACAATGATACAAGCGGAAGGTGCACTGTCCGTGAAATTGGACCAGCGCGGAAAACACGTGTGCTTCCGCACTGGCAGCGCAGCAATTACATTATCCTCCGCTAGTCAGCGCGGTTATTTAATAAACAGACGCGATGATTCAATTAACTTAGGCAAAGAGGGTTTTTAGCCATTTCAGAGGGCATAGTCAAGGTGAATGTGACTTTATGACACAGTAGGGAGACTGACAAAGTGACAGTGACATTTTACTGTGTAACACTTTCCACGGCCCGAGCTGGTGTGTCCTCTGTAAACAGGCCTCTAAATCCACAGATCATCTCTTTTTAAAATGTGATTTCTCCAAAAATCTCTGGGAATCCATCTCAAATTCATTACAATCTGGTAGATGGGACATGGACAATGTTAATAGTGCCTAGCGAAATTGGTGTATTGTCAATCATGGCTCCAAACTGCTCAGCCTCCCTCTTCTCTTTTGATGGTCCATTTGGCTGGCGAGGAATAAAATTATTTTTGACGAAGGGGTTGCAATTGGGCCTATCATGGCTGCCAAGATATTATCAGCCTATCATCAATTACCTGATATCAAAACACCCACACCTCGCCGCCCTATTGCCCCCGCTCCTATTGACAAAACCATCCCCAAGGCTTTTTTTGATGGGGCTGCACAGGAGCACAGTTGTGGGGTGGTTTTATTCTTTATCTAAATGACCATCATAATTACAATGTCAAGTTGGGACTTGGAGGTGGAACTAACAATTTTGCTGAACTTATCACCCTCCGTCATCTATTGCATTTTTCCCTCGGACATGATTGCATCAATCTGCAAATATTTGGTGACTTGAAAATCATTATAAATTGGTTTAATAATGTCTCTACCTGCCATGCACACACTCTTAGACATATACTGGGTGAAGTGATTTTGTTCAAATCTCAATTTAACAGAATCTATGTCATCACATTTACATGGAATATAACCAAAGCGCTGATAGGCTTTCCAAGGAGGCCTTGCTACTACCCAGAGGATAGTGGTTGATACAGGAGCAGAATGGAGCTGAACAATATTAGTATTATCACCAGCCATACATAGATCAGGCATATTATAGGGCAGACATGCCCTAGTCTTTTTGGTTTTTGTTCATACAGTTTTTGACCTTTTCCATTGTATATATCATTGCAGCTACTATCTACAGACTTTTATTTTGCTTTCGCCCTGTGTGGTGAATGTCATTGTAATTATTTATGTTATGTTTTTTATAGACTATATTATGCTACTACCCTGCGTGGTATGAGACCAACACTTAGCACCATTTTTTGTATAGTCATGGTGACAAAAGGATGTATTTATTACACGGACATGGCTACAAGCCAATACTGCATATGCTACAAAGCATCTACTATATGTAACTTTTCAAATATAAATGAAAGATTACGATTTTTCCTCGGGAAAAAAAAAAAGAATAAGGAGTGCAAGGATGGAAAATATCCCTCAAAGAAATGTCAAGCAAAGAAAACAAGATTATATATAGGCAAAAAAAAAATCAAAAGCAAAAATTAATTATGTGATTTCAAGAAGGAAGGAATTAATTTCTTTAGGAAAACATAATCCCAAAGGTTTCTAGAAGGAACTACCGCAAAAGAAAGAAAGAAAATAGAAAATAATATCACAGAGGCCCAATGGTTAGACTATGCAAGACTTTTATATGAGTGGAAAAATGAGGAAAGTATGCCTCCTATAATTGTCTCCTCAACAAAGCTATTTTCAGTTGCAGATATTGAACAAGGTATAAAGAAATTAGCAAAGGGTACAACACAAGATATTGACAGTTTATATGTAGAATTTTTAAAATGGGGAGTGAAGCTTCTAGGTCCACACATCAAGGAGATCTTTAACATAGTCAATCAACATGGCTTTCTAGTTGAGTGGACTACTAGTGTTGTTATACCTCTCCACAAAACCGAAGACATCGATAACCCTTCTAACTACCATACAATTATGATCAACCCTCTTCTTGGAAAACTTTTTGGGAGCATGCTAGAGTGTAGAATCAATGAAAGTATAGAAAAGGAGGGAAAAAGAGCAAAGGGGCAGGCTAGCTTCGGGTCTAAACATTCTACCATGAATAATTGCATCACTCTAGGGCACTTCATTGAAAAAGCTTGGGACAACTAAGGTGGGGAAGCAATTTGTTGCTTTGTTGACTTTAAAAAATCCTTTGATACTGTCCCTGGAGATAAGCTATGGCACAAAATGGAAGAACTAGGGATCCCAAAGGAATATAGGGCAATTATTGATAAGCTTGATGAGCAGGTTAGAGCCAAAATCAGAACAAAGGAAGGCATGTTTGAATGCTTTAGTAGTGACATAGGAGTCAAACAGGGATGTCCTCTTTCCCCCACATTGTTTGGGTTGTATATTGATAACCTTGAAGAGTGGATAAACAACACCAAAGGAGAAAGCATCAAGTTGGCAAGTTATGTGGTGAAATTACTTCTATATGCAAATGACCTTATTCTTTTCATTAAATCTACACTAGGTTTTAAAGAACACTTGAAAGCTATGAAACTCTTTTATCAAGAGGTGAGAATGCAAGTAAATACCAATAAAACTAAAGCCATGGTTTTTTCTTCGAAAAGAAAGAAACAATAAGTTACTTTTCGCTTTAAGGGCAACCACTTGGAGGTTATAGATGAATACAAGTATTTAGGAATTACTTTCCACCGTAGGATTAGCTGGGATACATGTAGATCAAAGAGAATCCAAGGAGGGTGGAAATCTTCATACCTTCTCCAAAATAGGTGTAGATACACATAACTATGGGACTGGAAAACTAAGAAAACACTCTTTTTGTCTATTACTGGTTCCAATTATCCTCTATGGCTATGAAATATGGGGGAGCAACATGTCAAGCCACATATGGCAACAAATAGAAAGAATTCAAAGCACCTAATCACAAGCAGCCTCAAATTCAAATCAACGGTCCGGTATGATATCCTTTTAGTGGAGGTTGGTACGTTTCCAATTGAGACCTCAACGATCATTCACTTGCTAAGTTACCTAAAGAAGGTTGGAAATATGGATAAGCACAGGTGGCCCAAATTGGTTGTTGAAGAAGAGCTAAATCGTTGAAAAAAGGCATGGATGAAGCGAAACAGAAATTGGTTGGAAAAATGGGACATAAGTCTGCATGACTGCCCTCACACTAAGAAGGAGATAAAAAAGTGGGTGTTAGAAAAATTTAGGACCGCCATGTGGAAAAAACAGGTAGGCAAAAAAAAAACATATTATGTCAAAGAATTTAACCCAATGCGGAAGCATGATGATAAAGAGTACTTGAGTTCCTCAATCAATGGAAAAGCTAAAATTTTAATTGCACAGTTGAGGACTAGCTCCGATCATCTAAGATGTGAAATTGGTAGATGGGCGGTTCCTAAAGAAGAGTGGGAAGAATGAACATGCATCTTCTACAATAGAGGGGTGGTAGAAACAGAATGGCACTTTATCAAAGAATGTGTAGCGTATGAAGTTATTTGTCATGAGTTTGATGACAACCTAAAGGTGAATTGTGTCAGTGAGCTTTTTGAGGAGACAAGACTTCACAAAATAACAAATTTCTTACTCGAGATCCATAACAGCAGATTTAACATAGAAAAAAATATGAATATGGATTAAGTGACAATGGGTGGTCCCTTAGACTGCGAGGCCTTGTGGCCGTCATTAAAAATCATTCATTCATTCATTCAAGTAGTAGTGAGGTTGTAAAGGAGTGCAAACTCACGATCATATTGCCTACTGCCTTGGGTGAACATTGTGACTTTGTTGTTGTAGTAGTGTGGTTACATAAGTCTTGCTACCAATGAGATTCTTTGGATGAAAGCACGGTGGAAAGAAATCCAACCAATTGGTTTCCCTAATTGTCTAAATATAATGGTTGGATGCCCGAAGATGCTTCTTCTAATTAATCGATCAATTACCAATTAGACTAATGTAGTTACAAGCACTAAGTTCAAATACACTTGATTGTGCACGATCTAAGCTACCAGAGCCCATTGACCAAGCTCAATGTGCAATTTCCCATCTAACTTATATGTCCCTCAAGTATTAATTAATAAGACGTGAATGAGCCCCTCTTGCACTTAACACACACTCAAAGTTTAAATACTTCTTTACTCGTCAGGATGGGCAGTCCAGTCAACCTATCCTTATTGGTAGCCCCCGGAATATATTATGTTAAAGAACATAGAGTAAACCCTTTCTTTGGTGTTTGAAGGAAGGACGAAAATACTTAGGTCATTCACTGGAGCTTTGCATTCTTCAAGGCAATGAGAAGAGGAAAGACATAAATATGATGTTCCCACTCCAAGAGTACTTAGCCAACCACTCACCTTCCTCGACTAAGTTGGCATACAATGCGTCCCCTCCCACTGAGGCCCTATAAGTAGGCCTCATCTAGATTATGTTAGCCAACTATGTGTTGGGCGGAATGAGAATGATTCAACAAAGAAGGTAAAACAAGACCTAAAAGGAGGAAAATTATTTTTAGATACTTCTATTCTTTCCAACTCCAGGAAGGCACCGAAACTAGAATCAATAGTTGACAACCCATAAGTGACAGTAGGATAATTTATAACTACCCATACTAGGTTTGTGTAGAGAAAATTCCCATATAATATGTATAATTTTTGCAATCTTATTTTGGTGGTCTTTTTTGTTTGTTAGGGTTGAAATTAGGGTTTTAAGAGGAAGTGCCATTTTTATTTATTTTTAATAAGATAGTGGAGCAAAGTTTTCCCACTATAACTTGGAAGCCCATATTCAAAATATTGTTCTCAGCATGCCATAGAACAATATTTCCCTAGGCATCTAGATTGCTAAACAAATTTTTCAAAGCAAAGGAAAGGGGTCTCCAGAAAACCAGATTAACGTGGCAAACCACCCTAGGATCAATTGGTTTTAATTGATTAAGGTTTTGGAGAAACCATTAAAGGACAAAGAATCCCTTATTGAGTTTAGGAATAAGAACTTCTTACACATCTTTGTGATGGAAAATAAGAAGGATGAAGAAAAAATGTGTCAATAACCAATAAAAGCATCAAGAGACACTTTGAAGAAAAAGGGTTTCAGAAGGATCTTGGGATTGATAGTGGGAAAAAGGCATTCAATTAAAAGAGGGGTTGAAGGGAAGTTCAAGGATATCCTCAGGATTGAATGCAATATCAGTAGTGTTGGTGAGGGTGTGCCTATCATTCCTCTTCCCAATGCCTTCCAAACCCTCTTGAATATATACAATGTGAAGGAATTTTTTGGAGGATGGGGTTTATTATGCCCCTGATGCCAAGTTCAAGGAAATGCCCAAGAATCTTGTGTATTACTATATAGAGGAAGAATGGTCGTGACAGGGAAATGTTTATCTTTGAAGTGAGGGATAAGCCATTTGCATTGTCTCCCAACGGCTGGAGTCATGTCGTGGTGGTGTTCAACTTGCGAAAGAATGACAATTCAAGGACTTACCTCTTGCCACATGTCTATACCACCTGTCAACCTGTGATTGCCAACTACCAATTGTAGCAAGTCCTCATGATATGACAAACATAATCATTGTGTATTAGGGGAAGTTCCTCTAGAGCCCTTTGTTGTTTATCCACAACATATAAACAGGTACCATGTGTTCAATTTTCCATGTCATAGATTATGTATTGGTAACGATCCACCTGTCAAGTAGATATGTCCTAGGATTCATTATCAGGTGGCTCCTGCGTGTTTTCTACTTCGAGGATCAGTCCTTTTTATCTTGGTCTTTCCTAGACAGAGTAATTGGTGGTCATCTCTACAGGTGAGTACAAATCCCTATTCTTTTTTATGTTGACAAAATGGAAGGTATAGGTGCAAAGATAGTTTTGGAAATAAACCATGGTGTTATCTAGCACAAGAGAATATTTTTTAGCATTTTTCATCAAGTTTTCAGGTGAGCAAAGTTTTACTCCTGTAATTTGCATGTTTGATTTATGCAATATTATTTTGGTGGTATTTTTATTTGTTAGGGTTGAAATTAGGGTTTTAAGAGGAAGCACCAATTTTTGCTCTTTTTTTAGAAGAAAACAATCAAGTAGAGTTTTCGCACTGTAACTTGGAAGCCAACATTCAAAATATTTTTATCGGCCTAACATAGAGGAATATCTCCTTGAGGATCTATATTGTTCAACAAAAGGCCCATAGCAAAGGCAAATGCAAGGGGCCTCCAGAAAACCAAATTAACATGGAAAACCACCCTAGGATTTGGCTTGAGCTTATTAAGGTTTTGGAGAAACCATTAGAGGATAGAGAAATCCTCATTGAGTGTAGGAATAAGAACGTCCTACACATCATTGTGATGGAAAATAAAAGGGATGAACATAAAATGGTGTAAGAAAAGGAAAACTTACAAACATCCAATAAGGGCATCAAGAGACCCTTTGAGGAAAAAAGGGTTTGGGAAGGTTCATGGGATTGATATTGGGAAAAAGAAATTAAATAAGAAGATGGGTGGAAGGGAAATTCAAATATATCCTTAGGATTGAATACAATATCAATTGTTTTGGTGATGGTGTGTCTATAAATCCTTTTCCCGATGCTTTCCAAACTGTCTTGAATATATACACTATGAAGAATTTTCTTGGAAGATTGGGTTTTCTACGCCCTTGATGCCAAGGTCAGGGAAAATCCCAACAAGCCTATGTATTACTATATAGAGGAAGAATTGTCGTGACAAGGAAATGTTTATATTTAAAGTGAGGGATAAACCATTTGCATTGTCTTGCAATGATTGGAGTCGTGTCGTGGTGGTGTTCAACTTGGGAAGGAATGGTAGTTCAAGGATTGGTGTTTCAAAGACGATGCTAAAATATTCAATAAAAGTAAGTTTTAATTTTCCTATTTGACTTTTTTAGTGCATCTCTTCAACCCAACAACCTCAATGGGTTGAATCTTGAAACTTGATGTTTTGTTGCAAGAATTAAGGCATGTTTCACGATATCCTTACAATATTTTGGTGTTGTTGTTGTTAAGTCTAATATGTGATCTATCCTTTATGTGGTGGTTCTTAGCTATTGTGATCATGATTAGTGGAAGCTAGTGTTTGTGGACATGACAGGGGATTTGGGGTCTAGGAATGGGAACAATAGGAGAGGGAATACACCTCCTGATGGGCCATCCACATTTGATTCTTCAACTAGTCAAATAGGCCTCCCAATAGTACGTAGGTTCAAAGCCCCACAAGGCCTTTCCACGAACACATACCACAATACCTTTGATCCAATGACAGGGCCATCCACATTTGATCTCTTTAACTAGTCTATGGGCCTCCCAATAGCATGGAGATTCAAACCAACCTCATGAGGCCTTTTCATGAACATAGACCACAATACCTTTGATCCAACGACAAGTTTTCCCACCTAGTCATCTCCTTCAATAACTCAATTTTCTCCAATCAAATTACTATATGTTCAATTGTGCTTGAATATATTTTCGTTCCTGATTGTGATTGCAAATATGATCTAATGTGTCATTGTTACCATGGTAATGAAAATAAATATCTTGTAACATAAGTGGTCACTAGAAGTAAAAAGATTATTTTAAGGTAGGATGAAACATTAACTGATAGAGTGTTCCATATCTAATGCATGGAGAGAATAAAAGTGTTGACCAACAGAAAACCAAGCTAATATCCATCTCAATGACGGACGGAGCGCGGGCGTCTGCTAGGGTTTAGGCATGAGGAAATCTCGCTGACGGCGCAGACCAGCGCTGCATGAGGGCGAGAACAGGGCAGCAAACAGAGCGGGATAGGGTTAACGCAGCAGGAGCTCAGACAATCAGGTAAGTGGCATTTTCTCTGCTTTCGCCAGAATTATTTGTGTAATAGGGGCTGAGAGGGAATGGAAAACACCGCGGGGAGGGGAGAGATCCCCTCCTTTAAGAATGTTGTGACAGGAGAGACTAGCATGAGTGGATTCCAGCAGAACCACCAGGAAAACAATGCTCCTGTTATGGGTAACCTCTGGCAGAAAAGAATGAAAGGAAAGTGCCTCCCTCGTGCTCAGAAGAGGCCTAGATATGTTATCCCCAATAACAAGTTGGAGGAATACAACAGCTACATGAAGGACCACGCCCTGATTTGTAAATTTATAGGGTACTAGCCACCAGAGAAAGAGCTATATAGATGGATCGAGCAAAAATGGAAACCAAGAGGGCACATTGATCTTAAACTGGGAGCCCAAGGGTTTTTCACAGCTATCTTTACCAACCTGGAGGACAGAAACAGGATCTTTGTAGGAGGGCCGTATTTTATGAATAATGCGGGCTTATTTATGAAATTTTGGGAGGAAAGATATAACCCAGAAAAGGAAAAGCTGCTGGAAGCCCCTCTCTGGGTTCGGCTGTTTGGGTTACCTGATGAATTCTGGGACCCGGAAATTCTTGAGGGAATAGGGAACTCGATTGGAAGTTTTGTCAAAGTGGCAGAAGCTACCCGTAGAGGCAAGTACAACTCCTGTGCAAGGATCTGTGTGTATGTGAACCTTGCCGAACCCCTCCCAGACCATGTGGAAGTAGAATATCATGATGAAGTATGGGAGCAACCAGTTGATTATGAACATATCCCCTTCAGATGCTGGAAATGCCATGAATATGGGCACCTCGTTAGACAATGCCCACTGAACAAAGAGGAAGAACAGAGAAGAAGTCAAGAGGAGCAGCAGAAAACTACGGGGAAAACAGAAGAGACAGAAAAAGGTTTCCAACAGGTTACCAGAAAAAGGAGACAAAACCAAGAAAAAACTAAACCGCACCCCCAAGAAAAGGAGGGTAGCTTTATCAGCCAAAATAAGTTTCAGGCTCTCCGGAAGGAAGATGTAGAGTATGAAGTTAACCTGGAGGATGATGAGGACCCGGAGAAATCGCCAATGGACACTTCAGGAGTGAGTAAAGAGAAGATAGAAAACCCAGGAGACAGTTCTGGAAAACAGCAGGAAGGAAACGAGGAAGACCTGGTAATACAAACTCCGATGGAGGTGGAAAATCAAGTTGCTGGGGAGATTGAGGAAGAAAGAA
>APFE031647841.1:4990-17626 GCA_000404065.3 Pinus taeda
TCGCGTATACATGCAGTCTGCACTAAGTACAGTCGCGTATATCTTTCAACTTTCAGGATTTATAAATTTTTTGTGTCTCTGAAGTTTGTCTGGTGCTTTCAGTCAATTTGAAACAGTCATTTTTGTCAGTATCAGTTGTCTGTGTTACAACAAGCATCCTTACTCTGATTTCTCTCTAATTATAAGTAGTTTTGGTCTTGTTTTGTGTTTGCAAAAGCCATCATCTTTTTGCTAAAAACACACAAGATTTCTTGATTGAAATCTTGGCTGCTCTAAGTTATCAGAGAAGAAAGATTGTTATCAATCGTTGTGTTCAACTTTGCTTTTTGGTGACTTTTTGTTTGCTTAACGAAATCGATTTTTATGACCATCTACTTCTTTGTTTCATCAAAGTTGTCATTTGATACTTTCTTGAAATTGTCTTTTTGATCTTTTTTGGTCTTTTGTTACCAAAGCTTTCCTTGCTGCTTTCGATTGTCAAAAAGCCTTTTCAAACACATTTGTTTTTGTTGAGTTTTCATTCTTTGTAGGGTGTCAACTTGCAAAAAAAGTTTCTTGCTTGTTGTTTCAATCGCAAAGTTTCAGTTTTTGTTGAGAGCATTTTCAAAAAGACTTTTTTGTTGCTACTTTGAAGCAAACTTTTTGAAAAGTTTTTGTTTTGCTTTCTTGAACTTGTTTTCATTTAGTTTCCTTTTGGTGAATGAAAGTGTTTTATGTCTCCTTGCAACAGAACAGAGAGACTCAATTGTATTTGGATCTTCTTGAAAGACATATTTGAGTCCAGGAATTGAAGGACAATCCTTGGTCTCATGATTCTCTGAACAAATCACACATGTTTCTACAACTTTTGCATCCAAGGGACATTCCCTTAGAGCATGTTTCTTTCTACATTTTGGGCAAAAGATGGCTAAATCTTCAGCTTCTGCTTTTTGCTTATTGTGTATCTTAAGAGTGTCTAGTTGCTCACTTAGACTCCCTAGGATATCAGTTTTCAATTCATCAAGCATATTTCCAATCTCAGCCCTACTTACTGATCCAGTTGCAGATTTGTTTGCTTTGATGAGAGAAGGATCTCTAGGCCCTTTCCCAGTTTTTGATTTTCCCCTGGAGATATGGACACATAGCTCTGCTATATCATGAAGTGGAAGTTGAGATATATCTCCTTTTCCCATCATGTTCAAAATATCTATCCATTCATCCCTAATGGCTTTTAATAGAAGGGATTTCAAGGTTTCTTCATTGAGGTTACTCATTTTTGCTCTTTTGAGGTTATACTGAAATCTTTCAAGTAGATCCTCCAAGTTTTCATCCTCTTTTTGTACCATTTTGAATACCTCGTCCTTATGATTGGTGGGCATACAATAGTCCAGGTATCTATCCAAAAATGTCTGTTTCATATCATTCCAAGTCCTAATGGATTGGGTGAGTAATCCCATGAACCATTTCAAAGCTGCTCCTTTCAATGTTGAAGGGAACAGTTTGAGTTTTTGAGAGTCTTCCAGACAATCATAAGTTCGACATACGACCTCAAACTCAAATAGAAACGTTTCAGGATCCTCATTTCTTAACCCATGAAAGTTTGGGAGGACGGATGGTGAATTAATTTTCATTGTTGCTCAAGAATCCTCATCGACTATAGGAAATCCGAATGAGTTATCTCCATCCCTATTTTCCCCATTGTTACCTATACCTCCTCCATTGTTTCCTCCTCCCCCTCCTCTACCTCTACCTCTACCAAATCCGTTAACTACCTCCTCTTTCATGATAGCTTCCTCAGAGACTTCAAAGTCCTCTGGTTCCTCTACTACTGGTGAATGAGGAGGAATTTCTCCCTCTTCTTCCTCAGGTGATTCTACTTCTTCAATTACAATGTGTCTCCCTGTAGAAGGAAGGAAAGGATCTTTTCCCAATTCAGATTTGATGGATGGTGTGAGAGAGTCTCCTAATTCAACTACTGCCTCTTGAACTCCAGGAATCCTAAGGCTAGGAGTATGAGTTGGAGATGATGGAGGTGTTTCTTTTCTATTCCTTGAAGTAGATGGAGTTGTAAAAATCGAACTCTTGGCTCTAGCTAAAAACCTTCCCCTAGAATCTCTTGCTCTATGCATGTCATTTTTTCTCTTCAAGTCGGGCTAATAATTCTTATTCTGATCTTCCAGGTCACTCTAGGTGCAAGAAGAGAGCATACTCAAGAAACTATTAAACCAATAACTTTCTCTTTTCTGATCCTCCAGGTCACATTATGTGCAAGAGGAGAGCATACTCTGAGAGGTTATCAATTTTCCTTCCTTGAAATTTGTTATTTATAATTTTTTTTTTAAGATATTGGCTTCCTAGTTTCACTTCCCCGACAACGCCGCCAAAATGTTTGGTCAATTTATTATGTCCTAAATTTCTATTTAAAATGTCAATCCGGGAGTCGTAAACTGATGAAGTGAAGTGCACTGTATGTGCAAGATAACCTTTTCCTTAGTCTTTTGTCGTTTTTGAGTTTTTAGTTTGTTTTTGGGTTTATCTTCTGTGGATTCCCTAGTGTGAGATGGCGAAATTGAAAACTAAGTGTGAATGGTAATGGTGATTTCTACAATGATTTTCCAAACTTAAAAGTTCTCAAAAAGAAAGTTTCTAAACTGACTGTAATGAAATCAATTCTCAAAAAGAAGTAAATGCATCAAAACAATGAACTAGTGACAATGGCCCAATATCCTTACTGCTGTGTGAAAAAGAAAATAAAATCTGAACTTAAAGCAACTCAAAGACTGAAAGCAAAGCAACTAAATCACACTACTTCAACCCATACTCTGACCCTTCACCTTTCGACTCAGTCCAGCTATAGGAAGTAATCATAAACAAGCTAAGTATTATGATATCTAAATTGCAGGAAATTAAATTGCATAAAAGGAAACTAAGATTTAACTACTCATTCATATTTCAACTCTTGAAAATGACATAAGTAATTCAATCTCTAACTTGCAGGAAAGCAAACTAGATCACACTACTTCAAGTAATATTCTGACTCCTTACTAATTGAGTCGCTTGGCTATAGAAAGCAAATCATAAACAAGTAAGTAATATGATGTCTAAATGGTAGAAAAGTAATCAAGCAAAACAAAACTTGAAAGAAATGACAATGCTGGAATTAAACTTAATAAATAAAAATCAGTAGAAAGGACAAGATGATCTCATGTCAGTAGCTATCAAAAACATGTAAATGTGCCCGGGCTGCCTACAAAAACCTGTAAAAGAAACACTGATCAACTTAACAGTTATGAAGAGAACATGAAATATGGACAGTGATGAACATTATAACAGCATAAAATATATACAAGTAATGACTACAAAAAGCAGTAAACAAAAGCAAGTAAGAAACTATACAAGCTTTGGTGTACAGGGGCCCTCTGTCACCTCAGCCAGCCAACTACTTAATCACAAATTGGATTCAGGAACGCTGTCTTCTCATATATTGAATTGCAGAAATAAAGCAAAGTAAAATACAACACAGTGGGATGAAACAACAGTCAAAATTACAAATTCAAGACTAACTATTCAGCGTATATCAACGCGTTATTTATAAGTGCAAATGCTAATAACTAATTCCTAGATTTGTGCTACCAAGAGACACGTAAATCTCCACGGCCTAAGATTTAGCGTGATGGTCATTACAAAAGTTGAGTCCATGGAGTGGTAGCTGCTTGATTCGGTTCGCAGGCTGGTCGACAGTTGTGCCAGTACCTCCAAGAATGAAGGATCGTGCCACGCAATCCTTCACGTGTGCTAAAACAAAGCCGTGCCACCACAAAATTCCTCATTTGGCCCTTCCTTTGACCGTCATTGACCATGACTGTTTATGAGCGATTTGGCTAATCTGAGAGGACGCACTCCATGTACACATCACCTACATCCTGCCCATATGGCTGGTTTCTCCATTGGACGCCTGTAGCATAGCTTTTGACAAAATGGTTGCGAAAACTCGGGCTGGTTGCGGAAAGTGACAAGTTTCTGCAGTTGTTTGAACAAAAAATCTAAACCAAACAACAGTCAGAAACATAGTTAGGAAACCATTTCATAAGCTCTTTTTAGCCTAATATGCAATGATTTGACAGCTGAGTGGATGAAGTAAATGGAAAAAGAAGGTTAAAAGGGTATATAGGAAAGTGCAAGTTTGGGACTCAACAGATGTTACATTGTCAGGGCCTACCGTTGCACTTGTGGGCTAAAGCATGAAACACAACTATATATGTGTAGAGCAGGAGTCCTCATCAGATTCTCGAGATGAGTACACCAGAAGAATCTTTTTCAAGTAGGAAACTAGATGTGGCACACGTAAGGATCTTTGGTTCATTAGTATACTGTCATGTTACTAAGGATGTAAGGAAAAATGTAGAGCCAACAACCGAGTTGGACATATTTGTGGGTTACAGTGATACACTTCACAACTATCATGTGTACCTTCCATCTCACAAGATCACAGCAGTTCGTAGAGATGTGAAGTTTGATGAAGAGAAGTCCATGAGGTGTTCCCTTGGGAGGGAGCTTCAATTGCATGGAGAAGAGGAGATTTTAGCTGCAAAAGAAGAACCTCGGGATGATGTGGAGAAGACACATGCATAGGAGCAGATAGTGGAATCACCCACTCATGTAGAGACTTCTAGAGATGGAAGGAAGCGCACCAGAGAGGCTGAAATATTGATGCATGATGCTACAGAGAATGTGGGAGAACCCACATCATAGTGAAAGCAGAGGAGGTCACCAGATCAATACATTGGCTACATGGATCTCATGAGCGAGAGTGTAGAGCTTGAGCCATCCTCATTTGAGGAAGCAATGTAGAAACGAGTATGGGTTGATGTTATGGTTGAGGGGTATGTCTCCATTATCAAAAAAAAAAAATTGGAAGTGGTCCCACGACCAGTAGACAAGTCAGTGGTGAGTTCCAAATGGCCTTACAAGGTAAATCAAGTAGTAGATGGGAGTGTGGAGAAACATAAGGCCAAATTTGTGGCCAAAGGGTTCTCTTAGATGGAGTTAATTGATTACCAGGAGATCTTTGCTCAATTGGCAACATACTCTTCAATTGGATCTATTATAGCACTTTCAGCGCAAATGAGATGGAAGATACATCAGATGGATGTGAAGACAACATTCCTCAATGATGTGATTGAGGAAGAGGTGTACATTGAGTATCCAGAAGGATTTGAGATCTTCAACAAAGAGTTGCATGTGTGTAGACTCAAATAAGTGTTGTATGTATTGAAACAAGCACTCAATGCTTGGTACACCAAGAATGACAATTATTTCAGCAGGTTGGGCTTGATGCGAACCTTTACCATATTGTGGTTGAATTTAAATTATTGATTATATTATTCTTGCAAAGAGGAGCTTACAAAATAATTCGAGATGAAGGACCTAGGGCTCATGCATTATTTACTTGGTATGGAAGTATGGAAAGGAGACGAGGAACAGTTTGTCTCTCAGGGAAAGTATGCCAATGAGATATTGAAGAAGTTCCATGTGGAGAGCAAAAAACCCATGAAGACTCCTTGTTACACAGTAATTTGTCACCGTTGGTCACCGTCCCTGTTACCCCTGTTTTCGTATATTGGAGGATACATTCCGGGACCTGTGAACAGTGACATAACCTAAAAACATTTGCATTATGTTCCCCTGAGTATGTACTTCATGTTCCCTGAAGACACCTTCTGCAAATTATCCCTGGAAAGTGCCCTTTTTCCATTGGCGCAGGTACACAGTGTCTTACCCGCGCCAATGACTGAGATCCTTAAAAGGGGGCGCGCCCATTGGCGCTCTGTCCTAGAGCAACGCTCGCGCCAACTAAGTTTAGTAATGATTTTTGGCCAACGCGCACCCATATGTTTTTTCCTCTCTTATCATGAAGTTCTTTGAGGGAAAAAACCACATGATAGAGGTCGAGAGTCATCATTTATCCATGACAACTATCCTCAGTAGCTTTTCAGGGATAATGCCAATCCACAATGGGCGTCCTGGTACATTGTATCTTCCTCCCTTCTCCATCTATAAAAGCCTGTCCTCATGCATTAGACAAGCTAGTTTTTGTGAGTGTTGGAGTAATGCTAGAGTGATAGTAAGAATTTTAAAGCATAGGGAGGTTATGCTACTGGAATCTTGAGAGAGAGAAGGTCTATTGCAAGGCATACATAGCTTCTCGCCCAGCCAGAGAATAGGTTCAACGTCAGAACCTTGGTTGTATCTTTCTCTGCTTTTATTCATTAATAGACGACTATCATTATGGTTCCACTATTATTGTCTTCATAATTATGATTGAGTTATATCCTTTCTGACTGATATATAATTGCATCTATTGGATTTTATGCTTGTATTTGTGTCGTTCTTTGCATGTGCAGGTGTCCATTCACGAGGATCGTGGGGATTATGACCAGCTGGAGCAAAGGAACAGGAGCGACGACTCTTCTACAAGTATTAGCGTTGGAATCCAGGTAGGCCCTCATCATCGATCTTTGATTTGCAATTAGGAACCTGCATGTTAGCATTGATTGATTGTTGCTAGACCCATGTTGGGCTAGTGGGATCGCCTCTGTCCGCAGAGGGGATTTACCTGTTCAACAATTTGGTGACTCCACTGGGGAGATCTTAGCTTGTTGTTTGATCTATAAACTTCAGACGGAGCCTGAAGTATGGCCAGATAGCCTTCGAAACACTATTGCTTTGCATTAGTGAAGTAGATCAAAGCCACTTCAGTCAATCTCCGGTTTGGTTTACGGACTGAACAATTTGGAGTTTGTCTTGCATGTTAGTTTTTCTCTTGTTTGCTTGCTTGGATAGCTTTCTGGATTGAATTTCTTGTTTTTTCTTGCTTCCTGGCCTTCCTAGAGACTGTCAACCAAGATTTGGGCCGCTTGTTTTTCTTTTTGACTTGGAAAACTTTATTAGCGCGGCTTTTCCTCTGACAGTCGCGCCAGTTGGCGCATGTTGCTAACTGACAACCCGCGCCAATCCCTTTATAGCGTGAGTTGCAGCCTGACAGTCGCGCCAGACCTGTTAAATTTTTCAGTTAGCTTGTTTGCCAGCCTTCTGAGCTTGAATTTGTATTTTGCCATATCTTTTGCAGCTTTTGGAAGTGTGTTGGACCTTTTTGTGACTGGTTATTATTTTTATCCTTCAGTTGTTTGCTTATTTCTATCGATTTTGTATCCTCGCCCTAGTGGCTTTGCATGTCGAGCCTTCTGTGGGAAATTGTGGTTTGGTAATCCAGTCAGCTTTTTGATTGTTTTCCGCACTCATCTAGTGGTTGTGAAAGTTTCGTATTCTATGCTGCAAGTGGTTCACTTCTAGCTTGTTTGATTTTTGCTTGACTTCATCTGAACTTAGATCACATGGTTCATTGAAAGTCTTTGTGTTTTCCTTGCTTTGATAGGTCATTTTGATGTTTCAGAATTGGTTCAATATTCCATTGAGTGAATTGTGTTTGTTTATACTTGTGAATATCTCTTGAGGTTTGTTAAGTGCATCATGCTATCCTAAAAGAAAGAAAAACAAAAGATCTTTGTGCATTTTATTAATTAGCATTTCTTGTTATCTGTTTCTTTTAAAAAGAAAAAGAAGAAAATTTTTCATTTCTTGTTATTAGCTGCATTAGGATCTTTGTTGATCATTTTGTTTGTATAAAGATCTCAACTCTCCTGTAGATAGAGTTCATTGAATGAAATTATATAATTTTGGCATATAGTTTTCATTTAGGAAGTTTCGAGAGATCACATACGGTAGGACCAAAAAAATGAAACATAATTGAAGATAAACTGTAAAATAAACTGAATGAACCTAACAACGCATTGGAACATAACGCACATATTCTAGAGGTCTAGGTTAGAGACATGTTCCGGCGTCTTTAAACCTGGTAACTTACCGTCGAGTGGTTGGGTGATTCCTCCATGGTGAAACGATAGGTGCCAGTACGGATTGTGCTCCCACGTACCGTCGTGTATATATTGGGAGACCCCTATAGGCTTGCAACCTTTTATCCATAGGAAGCCGAGTTTGCCGCCTTAAAAGCCGTAATGCACTGAACACAACATTCGGGAAGATTGACTGCAGTACGGGAAGTCCTTGGTTTTGATCTGATTGCCAAGGTGTATAAGCAGTTTTACGGATTGTTTGGTAAACCTCTTGCCTAGTTCTCCAGAGTAGTCACTTTTGATCCTTTTCGGACTCCCTAAAAGAAAAGGTGTAAGTGAGCGTCTTGTCACTTCGTGCTCATTAAATATTCGAAGGAGACTAGAGTAATCTTTTTGTCCTTTTCTCGACTCTTAAAAATGAAAAGGTCAAGTTCTGTGTCTTAAAATTTATTTGACCACGATCACATATAACTCGGCTAAATTTTGTTTGCGTTAGTCTGAGTAGGGTCTGGTTTCGTTAGATTCCCTAGGATTTTTGTGAAATTCCATCCTGGCAGAATTACCAATCTCGTCTCCCGAGATACCGGTTGTGAGTGAAATTCTTCCTATTGTTCCAAGTATACAACCGCTTAACTCTCGTGCTCCAGACGACGAGAATTACCAATTTTATTCGAACCCTATTTGGGAACCTTCTCAAAACGGTGTCCCTTTTTGGGAATACACTTCTCCTCGCCAACCATTTCCTGCTGATATGGAAAACCCATCCCCTACTACGACTGACGAAGCCGGTGTGTCAGGAGATGAGATTCCCACCACAGTGGAATCTACACATGTTAGTAGAACTGCTACTACTGGGGGACTACCTCTTGGCTATAGAGCATTACGTGATTTTCTATCATCTCCTTTTCCAACTTCTGTTTTGTCACCACCCGTTTTCTCAAATACAGAGCCTTCGACTCCACAATCTCGCGGTACCGTTGTTACCTCAGTCACAACCCCTCCAACAGTATCTGTGGCTTCTTCGACCCCTATTTTTAGTCAACCTTCGACCTCTTTCTTCCTAGGTTTTGATCTTGCATCGAATATCCCACTTGCAGGGCAATACGATCAGTATCTACCACCTCCTGGGAATCGGACAGGTCAACCGACTATGCAGGTTTCAGTTCCGCTGTCAATAGATTGGGCTTCCACCTCTTATCATGGTGGTCAAGTGTCGTATGCGCAACCTGACCAACCACATCAGCAAAACCTACAAGGACAATCCTTGCAAGCAAACCCTTTTGCCTCTAGTGGTCTCTTTTTCACCCCTCCTACACAACCTACTAGTAATCCAGGCCAACCTTCCACTCAGCAAGCTCAGCCTAGTATCCAGCAAGGCTCTCATACTGGACAAACCGGTCAATCATTTGTTAACCCAAATCAACCTAACGTCCAGTATACCCAACTTTCTGGCCAAGTTGCCCGATCAATTGGTCAGCCAACTATCCAGTATACTCAATATTCTGGGCAAACGGGTCAGCCTCAAACACAATTGGGCCAATCACCTGCCCAGCCCACTCAGCCATCTAGTATGATAGGACAACCTTCTGCTGCACAACAACAACCTCAGTATCAGCAGGTAGGTCAACCTCAATATCAGCAGGTAGGTCAACCTCAATATCAGCAGGTAGGTCAACCTCAGTATCAGCAGGTAGGCCAACCTCACTACCAGCAAGGTTATCCTTCTACTCAGATAGCCCAACCCACTGGACCGTCTACTGGCACTACTCAACCCGGCACTTGGACCCAAGTAGGACCCCAAAATCCATCTGGTTCTCAAATGCAGGCTGGAGTTCAATCTCAAACATTTTATCAAACTCAGCCTGGGTCTCAAACTCAATTTGGGGTCCCACCACACTACGGTTATCAACAACCTCAAGGGAAACCTTTGTTTGCCCCTTACCAGAATTATCAACAACCATATGCTGCCTCTGCAGCATCGTTTGGTAATCCATACACTGGGGGGAAAAACACAAATCCCTACGGCCAATACACCATGGGGCCAAATCCGTCAGGGCAAAGTCCATGGGGGCACCCACCAGCTGGTTGGAACCCGGGTGCTCCATCCTACCAGCAGCCCCAGATGTCTTTCAATCCTCAGTTACCATTCTTAGCGACTTTAGAATTACCGGATGTGTCCAAACTGACTAATGATCCTATTCTTCATAATCCTTATTGGCCTCCGGTTCCTACCAAAATTCTTGGTGACTGTCCAAAATTCGATGGTAAAGCTAATGAAGATCCACAAGCTCATGTAATGACCTATCATCTCTGGTGTTCATCCAATTCATGGCTTGATGATTTGATTCGGCTTCGCCTTTTTCAAAGGACTCTCACTGGCTCTGCCGCTAAGTAGTATATTGAGCTTAATTGCGGATCCTTTCAGGATTTCAACTCGTTGGCTATGGCATTCCTCACTCATTTTCAGGTGCCCATTCGTTATGAAACGGGCACACACCTCCTCACATCCTTAAGACAAACAACCGCTACGCACATCTCTGATCACATCCATGAATGGAGATGGCGTAGACGTATGATTAAATTTTGGATTCCCGACCAGCTTCTTACGGATTGGTTCACGACTTCGTTCGTCCCTCCAATAGCTCGGGACATTGATATGGGAGCGTGTGTTACTGAAGAGCAAGCTATTGCGCGTGCTCAATACCTTGACTTGGTTTATTCTCAGTCAGGTACATTGTATGATTATTTTCCTGATGCCCCTAGACCAGGAACATCCAAAGCCCCGCCAACACCTACTGTTGACGACATTATTGGGTCTGTTAGTTCATCCTCCAAGAAAAATTTCGCGAATCCTGGGAAGCAGAAATCAAATGCTCCAATTGAAACCACTTCCCAGGTAATACCTACTTCTCAACCTACTTCCGAGGTTAATGTCATTCAATCCACCACGACAGACAAAGCCTCGAAAGCTAAAAAGAAAGGGAAAGCGAAAAATAATCCAGAACAACCTAAACAGGAACCCCCTAAACCTCAATCTGAGGAGAATGCCAAACGCAAACCCAAGTATCCTTGTCTTATCTTTGATGAGGATCACTATACCAAAGACTGCCCTTGGCGGTCCGAAGTTAGTTGTTTGTTGAAAGGCGCTCCCGGGGTCCCTGCAGTGCTTAAAGAACCCTTTCCCTCACAGCAAACTCAGATGGTCGCTGACCCCTCTCAACCTCCCTCTTCCTTCGGTTCCCAAGTGTTCATGGCGGTAAAAATACCTATTAATATCAGTACTCGAACAAAGGATTATCCATCTGCCGAGAAGGAGCCTGAGGTTCCCCCCGGTGCTCCTCCGTTCAGTTCAAGCCCTCTCCATATCGAGAGACCTAGTACTGAAACGCCTCTTCGACCCCCTCCAAAAGGAGTACTCCGGAAATCTTCTTATAATCCAAATGCCCGTGCTGCTCAGCACTACAATATCGTTGAGGATTTAGCCTAGACTCCATCGGCTATGTCCGCTTTAGAAGTTCTCCAGAGCTGCCCTTCTCAGAGGAAGTCCTTTCTATCTGCTATCGGTGGCATAGACCCGACTGACTCAGATTTAATTACGTTTGACTTAGATCGCCATACACAGAGACTGCCTCCCCAAATTGCATTCCTTATACAGGTCATTATTGATAAGAAAACTATCCATCGTACAGTCATTGATGAAGGTGCTTCAACTTGCATCATGTTTGTTGCCTGTTGGAAAGCTATTGGATCTTCGACATTGAGTCAGTCTCCCACCACCTTGGAAGCTTTTGATGGAAGAGCATCGCGTCCTTATGGTATACTCCCATGTTTACCCCTCTCTTTGGAAGGGAAAACTGTCGAGATGGAAGTTGAAGTCGTTGATGCTACTCTAACCTACAACCTCCTTCTCGGACGCAGCTGGATATATGCAATGCAAGCTGTCACTTCATCTTTCTTTCGTATCATTCATTTCCCTCACCAAGGGAAGATTATTACTATCGACCAGCTGTCATTCTTCGCTTCCTCTTCGGAAGGAACTATCCCTTTTGTTGAGCATACCTCCAAATCAACTGAGAGTCTGGGGCACGGGCTTTTCAAAGATCCCGCCCTCATGGGTTTTTTTCCAGCCCCGCCTCCGAATGTCACTTCCGTCAATATGATTTCTACTTGTTCTGATCCGTGGATCCTTCCTCCCATCGACCAAGTAGATTCTTGGGGCGACCAGATGCCGTTCAGTCCTGCCGAACTCAACTACGTCGAAATCGTAGCCGCATCGGCTCCTTCTTCTAAACTTCCTCTTTCAAGCAAGATTTTCCACACGTTCGCTCCATCCTTAGGGCTTGTAGATCAAACTTCTTTAGATCCTTTAAAATAAACATTTTCTTCCGACGATGCTATTATTGAGACTATGTCTCTCGAGGAACCTCCTTGGCATGATACCCACCATCGTTCCTCGTTTCTCTCTGTCCCTCAGGATATGCCGACTTGTATCCAGCGGTTTGCTCCTCGTTTCCCATTTCCAATCCTTCAGTCACCTGTTCAAGTTTATCAAGCCTCTTCTAAAGGTAATATGGCAAACATTACTCAAACCCAGCCCATCGATATCTCTCTCAAACCAGGGATCGTCGAACACATTCACATTGGAGTCACTTGTACTCTAGAGGAGATTCGACTTTATTCAAACCTTTTTCGCGAATTTCGTGATGTTTTTGCTTGGTCCTATGAAGAAATGCCCGGCATTGAT
>APFE031647848.1:0-17289 GCA_000404065.3 Pinus taeda
GTGCGGGGATTGAGCTCAGTTTTTGCAGGTGGGTCTTTGGGGCAAGGTAGGAGTTTATGCTAATGCCTTTAGCTGAAAGAGATGATCAAGGAAGAAAGAAGAGAGGCTAAAGAGGGCGAACAATGAATTCGAATCTTCTCTAGACAATGGAAAACATAAATTTTAAACAAAATTGAAAGCTGAGCATGGCATGCATGAATTCAAACTTTATCACTTCTTTTGTTTAAATAGCAGCAAGAGATTAAGAAATGGAACACATAAACACACTTACAATAACAGTAGGAAACACACCATAAACATAATAATCCACAAGAATCCACAATGAAGTCTGCAAAACCCCGGCCTTCCTTTTCCTCAAATTGCAGAAAAATACAAGTCAAAAATACAATAGCACTTCTCCCTCTAGAGTCCAACCATGAAAATGAGAAAGAGAAGGCATCATATAGAAGGTCAAACCTCTTCCCCCACCTCTAGGGGTCGAGCTCAGCTTCCTAGGAGCTGTTACAACTAATTCTAAATCAGTCACTAGATAATAGGCCAGCACAACAACTTGCCTCTAAAAGTTAGGAAGCCTATCCATGCATTAAATATTCACTATTTACATCAAAGAAGCTTTTAGAAGAGGTAAAGAAGAGTAAAAGTATCTAATGCCATGAAATTTACACAAGAATCCATCAATTACATGCCTAAATAATCAACCCAAGCGAAAACTGTGCTTCTTAGCTGGCCGAACTGGTCAAAAACTGGCAAATTTTGCTTGACTGGTCGCACCTTTTGGCAGTGATGTTTGAGGGCCTTCCCGGAGTCCAAATCAGGTGCAGGATAGCTCGTTGGAAAGGTCGGGAAGTCTACTTGCCAACCCAACCGGAATTTCTGAATTTGAAGTTGATTTGACCCCTCAAAAATCAAATCTCCCAAGACTTCTTTCTGCAACTCAAAAAAGGGGCAGAAAGTCAAAATTTGGCTGTATTTTGAGCTTTTGGCTGCCAAAATCTTCACAAAATTTGAAACCCTTCCATATGAAAGTGTACTTTTGCATGAAAAATCCAACCATGTAGAGTTTTCCCCGTTCCGAGCTGTATCGACGACTGGTCTCGTACGGGGTGAGACAAGTCGAGTCGCCAAACCCTGTAAAATTCCAAAAAATGCCAAAAATGCCTCAAAATATCTTGGATTTGCTGCTTGGAGGAAGATAATGAGTACCATGGTGAGTGAGAGAGGCCTCGGCCAAGATACTGATCAGGTTCGTCTTCTTCCTTCCTTTGGGAGCCTTGGTCAACCTCCTTTGAAGAATTTTCAATCTTCGCTTTGCAAACATGCATTCTTGCCAAATAATGATTTTTCATGTTTCTTAGCAACTTGTTGTTCCGATTGGCCTTAGCCAACAGCCCCTCTAAGTTTGTGTTGACTCGGATAAGCATGGACTCTCTCTCTTTGGGCAGCAAGTCATCGGGCCTCCTACGGTTGATGACTCGGTCACTTCGAATTCTCCATAACTCGTCCAATTCCTTCTCATCCTCTAGCTGTTTGTTTTGCTGCTCCAAATATTTGATTACCCATTTTGCCATCAATAATTGTGTCTGCAGCGAGTGGATCTCGGTGCTTTGCTCTTGGATAATATCCTTGAGCTCTGTGCTAGGAGAATGAGCGTCGAGATCAATAACCGGGGCACCAAACACTCTCTCCTCAATCATGGGCTGCTTGCCCCTCTCTGCTACCTGTGCTGATGTCGGCAACGAGGCCCCTTCCACTTGATGTGGAGATAACACTCGTTGCTCTGATGATGACGACGAGACCCCTTCCACCTGCTGTGGAGAAAATACTCGTCGAGCTGTTGCAAACAAGGTCCTATGACCTCTCTGATATGTATACTGTAGTGGGGAAACAACATGTGTCGGCACCATAATCTCTGCCTGGCGTGATGGACCTCCCTCCTCATGAATGATCTGTGGCTATGGCTGACCTCTCTGTGGCTCTGGCTGTGGCCGTGATGTCGCTGTAAAGACCTCATGAGAAATGAAGTCTGCCCATGAAATGCCCTGCTACCTCAACTGATGGGAAACAATAAGATGAATGAGACCATGATGGCACAGACTCCTATGCTGCTGGGCTGGGGTCCACCTCTGAAATACGGATGACATCCTCTGAATGTCCTGGCAAAAGAAAATCGGGATGTTCATCATCCTCACCCTGGTAAAGTGCATCAACATGCGAATATGACAAGTGGAGACCAGTGAAAATCTTCCGTCACATGTAAAGTACTGCATGATAAGCTTCATGATCGAAGCATACTCCGCTCGGAGGAATCTGGAAGGAAAGATCCCTGACAAGTGGCTCACAAATGAGGGCCTGACATATGGCTCAAAAAAGATAAAGTCCAGCAGTTTGCGCTTAGGCCACACTTCTCCTACATTCGGTATCCCGGTAGCCTCTGAAATCATCTCTGGAGATAGCACAAAATTCACCCCTGCGAGAGAGTGCCCTGCCCATCATGAAGGTGCAAAACAAATAAACGTGCCAACTCACTATGATGCTGAATGTCAGCAAGCCTCTCACAGAACTGAAAACATGACATGTACCAAAAACCGTTCATTGCCAAAGGACAAGCCTGCAATGCTACCAAAGAAGTAGGTTCCTGTCTCCTATGATGACCACCCCTCTTAAGAACCCTCTGTTGTACCACCACCTCTGTAGCTGATGAATGGTCATCACTAGGCTCATAACTCTCGGTGTCTGACATGGTTTTGGAACCAGATGAGCAAGCTGAAAGGTAAATAGAACTGCTGCCTCTGCCTGCAAAATGCTGAGAAGTATGCTGTTTTCAAGGGGAAAAATCATAAGGGAACTGTTAGGGAGGGATTTTTAATAAGGAATGGGAAATAAAAACAGGGATTTTTAGGGAAAATTCACAAAATGTAACACATATCATCTTATCATTTTTAAGAAATCATTTGCAACGAAACCATGTATGATAGGGACCAAGGGAAAGAACATAGGTTATGACAGGGGGTATGGGGCAGCATTGTCCATTTGATTTTTGTCTTTCTAATGAAGCAAATTCTGCTATCCGGACGGGATTCATATGCATTTAGTGATAAGGGAAAGAGAGCTTTACTTGTATTTTTATCAAAAGGAGATTTGACAACTTCAAGGGAATGATAAAAAAGGGAAAACAGAGTTTATTTTTGGAAAGCACAGCAACATGATTTTATAGACCAAAAAACACAGCAATATGTCCATTATAAATATATACACAGCTGCATTCTTTAATGTTTCCCTTTTTATAAATCTTATAACAGCAGCCTGCCCTTTTTTTTATACCCAATAATATCTCTGTTTTTTATATTTTGGGTCATTTTGGCATTCTATTTTTATTTTTCTTTTCAGTCAATCTTTTATATAATTATATATAATTATATATATATATATATATATTATTGATATATATATATATATATATAATTATATATATATTCTTTTTGTTTTATTTTCTTGTTGTAGGTCCATGTAATTTGCTTGCTGTGGGAAGGAGAAGGGCATTTTAGGGTTTATTTGGAATATGGAGGATATTAGGGTTTAGTGAAGAAATTTGGGAAGGGAAAGATTTTGAAGGAATATGGGATGGAAACCTTGTATTTCTTGCAAACGAAATAAATGAAATAATAAGATAAATATGTAGCAGCATTTGTGAATTTAATTGCCAAGGGAACAAGGATGGGATAAGAGGGATTTTACCTTGAAAAGCAAACAAAACCATAGCAAATTTGCCTACATTGACAACATTTAAATTCACCATTTCTCTTGCAAATTTTTGAAGAAGAAAACCATGAGACATGTCATCATGCAATCATCACTTGCCATCATGGATAAATTTGGAACTTACCTGGTCGATTTAGCAATTTGGGAGGGCGATTTGGGCGATTTAACAAGTTTCTGGCGAACCCAGCTCGACTAGTCGCACCTCCAACTCGACTAGTCGCACCTCTCTGACTCGTCGCTCCAGTTAAAAAATTACACTGTGAGAGCAGCTCTGACTAGTCGCACCTGCCCAACTAGTCGCACCTCCAGAAATGACCAAAATCGCAGCAAAATCGCCTTTCTTTGCTTCTCTTTGTGTCTTGCAAGTTTGTCAATGCATAATGAGGCCATGAAGAGGGCTTTTTGGTCTTTATAGGTTCACATTAAAAAAAATTAAAACATCAAACCCACTTTCAAATGTTGCATGTTTTGACATTTAATTTAACACTGTTTTTTAAGTTGCACTTTGCCTGAAATTGATCTTTTGAGTGTTTTGACCTGATTCTTTTTGCAGGTTGATTCTCTGATGGATTCTGGCGAGGAAACCAGGGTTGTTGCCGGCATTCTGAAGATTTTTGAAATTTTTCTTTATTGTTGCCATTTTCACATGACCTTGGGTTTTAAAAACGGAGTTTTTAAAACCAAGGTAAAAATAAGCTGTAGCAGATGAAAACTATCAATAGAACATAATTACAAACCTCCTTCTGGCTTGTTGAAGACCATCAGACTTTTGACTCATGACTTGGCAATGATTTTGACTGAAACCCTAGACCTAGACTTGGAATTTCAAGACAAAAATGAAACAAGTGTGACACAAGTTTTTTCAAACGGTATGACCTGATTCCAGCAAAGCCAAGAAGGGAACAAGACCAGCTCCTCCATCAGTGTTATGGCATGCCTAACGGGATGCAAAACTGATGCTGATGAGACACCTATATATGCATATGAAAAGAGTTGTTTGATCACCGATGGAGGGCTCAAGACCGACACTAACAGGAACTATTTACAAGAATATCTCTAACCAAACCTAAACCTAGGGAAGTTAAAAACAAACTCCCTAATTAGACCAACTAATTCAGTTTTACTTTACAAACATAAGTAAGCATGAATCTACATGGAATTTACATTGTCCACATCATTTACATTTAATTACATCACATGATTACACTGGAGGAGTAATTTTACCAACATCTTTGACTTTGACTGGAGAAAATATGAATTCCTATCTTCCTAGGAAAAGTGCAGCGCCATTTGAGAAAAATGCAGCCCCAACTTGGAGGACAGTTTTGAGTCACTTCCAGTGCTCCAAATTCTGATCTAAAGGCATAATTGGAAATATTAAGATGTCTCGTTGTCCATAGAGTCCTTAAGCATGCAAAATGGTCTTTCCAAGGTTGAGAAAATAGATTCTCCCAAGGTCGCTCTAAAAGAGCAACGTCGGGGTGAAAAAAGAGGCAAAAATTGGTTTTTTGGCCTGTTTTTGGCTCTTTTCTCCCAAATTGAAAGCTGACGTGGCACCCAAGTGGCATATATTATATGTGCGGGTGATAATCTATCCAAGTGAGCAATTTTTTTGTCATTTTGAGGCCCGAGGGAAAAGTGCATCGTGCTCACAGCAAAAGCGCAACAGAAAGCTTAGAGAGTGCTTTGGAGGCCTTCCTAGAGGATTTTTGGGTTGCAAGTGGTATGGTTGGAAAGATGAATATGTCTGCTACACAATATTAGAGTCATGAATCACTGCAATTACCTGCTCCAAGACACCTAAAAATTCAATCTCCCAAGACTAATCTAGAAGTGCAACAACTCTCCTGTAGCAACTGTATTTTGGGCATTTCTCCAAAATCATAACATTGGTGCATAAACTAAAGGATGTTTTTGTTCCTTAGTATATTATTGACAAAAAACTCTTTCACTTTTGTCAAATTCATCTTTCTTACTTTAGAAACTAATTTGAAGTAGAATTGTCCTTGTGTGCAATGTAAACCCTAGCAAATGATCACAAAACTCTAAAAATGATGCCAATCACCTATGCCGATACCATGAAGTCTATCCCTGCTATGGTTGCCTTATCTCTCCTAAGACTGGTGGCAATGGTGCTTGTCAATTTGTCATTAAAACCTAGTTCTTGAATCTTTTGACAGAAAACAAGGCAATCCACACCTTGGAAAGACTTCTTGAGAAATGGTGAAGCCATGATTTCTTGTACTTTGGTGGGTTCATACCTGATTATATTACCTCCTCTATACTTCATCTTATATGTGGTTGAGGCCTCTGGATCCATTATGAAATCCTAGCTCACTAGGAAGGGGAATTAGGGTTTAGTGTTAGGAAAACAGGGGATTTGGGGTAGTTTTATGAATGGATGGAGATGAAGAGGTTTGAGAGTGTGTAAATTCTTGGGGGAATTTTGGGGGGGTAGGGATAGATGTTAGGGAGTGTAGGGAGGTGAAAATTTGGGAAATGAGTGAGGGGAATGGGCATAGAAATGAAAAACACAATCCTAGCCTAGGAAAGTGTAGTGTAGGCTAGGGTTTGTAGGGAAATGAAGGAAATGAGGGAAATGGGTGAGGGGAAGTTTCAAGGAAGGTGTATGGAGGGTGAGAGAGGGTTTTTTAGAATAAAATGTAATAATTTTACCATAGAAATGAAGCAAACTGACCAAGAAAGGAAAAGCACAGTGAAACCCTAAGAGAGGGTAATTCACTGAATTTTTGTAATACAATTGATGAGAGGAGGAGTTATAGAGGTCCACTTACTTGCTAAGGATGTGTTAAAACTTGTAGATGTTGTAGAAAGCCTCTGCAATGGATGATTTGGCTCCTTTTCCAAAAGCACAGCAATTTGGCCAAAAGCACAACAAGATTGCCAAAACCGTAGCAAGGGAGAGAGAATGACACTTTGGTGGCAATAAATTGATCGATTGAGGGTGGAAATGCTCTTTGATGGTGAAGAGATGTCTCATGAGGGTGAAATGAACAAATGACATGTTTTTTTGGTCTTTTTATAGCCTGGGGGTGAATTTTTCTCTTTGATGGTGATGTGGCCCTACCTTGTCCTTTTGCAAAATGATTTAAAATGCTAGTGTACTATAGCTTCAAACCTTATTATAAAAAATTACATCTTCATAAGGATCAAAATTTACTTTAGGAATCATTTTAGATCATTTTCCCTAATTACTACTCCCATGATGGTGACCTAAGTGATGACAAGACTCTTTATGACCCTTTTTTGATGACTTGACCTAATGATGACTTCTAATGGAGTATGAAACTGATGATTTGGACCTTTGTACATTGCAATATGAGTGACCATGAGATGATGAATGAGGTGATGATAAAGACACTTTATTGATGACTCATCAGAATGAGTGATAGCATGACCAAGATGGAATTTTGACCATGAAATGGAGGGTGTAGTAACCTACCTAGACATACTAACCAGTGACCAAATTTTTATTTGAAAGCCTATTGAAAATATAAAAACCTAACCTAAGACCCTAACAAAATTTTTGAAAGAGTACCTTTGATCGTCGGTGATTGATAGGACTAATAGACACTAACACAAAGGAATTTCAAGTTCTTCCATTCTATGCCACAAATTATCTCTAGGTACTGTGTCAAATGCCTTTTTGAAGTCAACAAAGCAGCAAAATACTTTTTCTTTGTCTCCCCAAACCTTTTCAATAATGTGTCTCAATGTAATACCATGATCCACTATAGAAAGCTTTGGCCCAAAACTCGCTTGCCCTTTTTCCCTCTTTTATTTTACTTCTGCCCACTTACTAATTCTATTTTTCACCATGTTGCCAACAAGCTTTGCAAACAAAGGATTGATCATAATGGTTCTATAGTGGGAAGGATTATTAATGTCTCCACTTTTTGAAAAAGGAGTATTGCTAGGCTAGTTGTCCATACTCTTGGGAATCCTTGCCGAATGTTGTTGTTGAATATTTCCATGGTGTGCGGTGCAAGAGTGCTCATTCCCCATTTGAGATCTTTTGCTTGAAGTTCAATTAAGTCCTTTGCCTTTCTTGTTTTCATCTTCTTAATTCTAATCTCCACCCTTTGTAACGTGAAAATTTTTGTAGTTGAGTTGATCCTCGGAGGAGGTTCAACCTTTGATTCATTCTCATAAAGTTGTATTGCATAGTCAAACCATTGATTGGTTGTATATTATTTTCGATTTGCTTCTTCCTTGGTTGAAGCTCCTACTAGAAAAGCTTTGGGTTATTCTTTCTTAGATATATTAACTCATCTCACCTTGTTTGCATGAACTCATCTTTTTCCCTTTTTAAGATCTATTTATATAACTTTGCATTCATCTTATCCTTTCCTGCCCTTTTCAAGGTTCTCCTTGCCATTTTGCATTCCTCATCAAGCCAAGCATTAACAAGAAAACAATTTGATTATGATTTCCTATTTTTTGCTCTTTTGCACTTCTCAATTTCACTTTGAATTATATTTGTTAACTCATGACTGGTGAAGCTTTCAAAACCAATTTCTCCCTTTGAATTGATCTCTTTAGCATTTCCTTGAAGATAGTACAATTTTATTATGTTAGAAGAATTTTCCCCTTAATAGTGATTGTCGAGAACATTGAGTTTTCCTCCTCTATTGCCTTTCTTCTAACTGGGATAACTTTATATATTTTGGGTTATGGTCTGATTTTAAGTCCCAAATATGCTCTCCAATATTAACTTTGTCTATTTTTTCTATTTAGCTTTGTGAACAAATCACATAGCCAACGATACTTTCCCCATTGTATGTGTTGCAAGTCAAGTTCTCATACCTTTTACATCTATCTAGACCATTGCAAATAATTAAGTTGAAAGCATCACACAACGTAAGCAACTCCTCTCCAAAATGATTGCTAACTTTGCCATCTTTTGAACATCTTAACCATTGTGGATTCTTATCTTCAGTGAGTCAAATAGGATTGTGATCCTCTTTGCAACACAAAATAATAGCTTGTTGATTTGGCATTCTAGCATCGAAATCTCCCACTAAAAAAACTTCTCCCCGTTGAGAATATGTGGCAATATGTTGCTTTAAAGATGCATATAGATCCTTGCTGTCTAGCCCCTTATTTTTGTAAGTTTTTGAGACTTGAGTGGCAAAATAACATGTTGCAATTCTTATGTGATTCTCATTCTCTGATATTTTGAACCATAAATATTGTTTATTTGTATCTTGTATCATTAATTAAAAGTGATAATCTTTTTTTTTTTCTGTCACTAAAACTAGTATTTCCCCATACCCTTTGCCATTTTCTTCTACCTTATTCCAAACTACTAACTTCAAATAACCATCAAACATAGGAGTTTTGCAACCATCATGCTCATGAGTTTCTGTGAGACAAATTATGTCTCTACCTTCTCGAATAGGCTCTAAGCCAGGTCCCATCCTCCAAGGGTAACCTCTACAACTCCAACAAACTAAACTTAGGTAGACCTGGGTAAGATTTGACTACTGCGTGGTTTGACACATAAGGCTCAAATTTGATTCTTCACCCATTTTCATCCTTTTTGATCTTGTTGTTTTCCTCTCTATTGTAGAATTACTTACTATAAAATATTATACTTGGATTAAAGCTTGATTTAAGTGTTGGGTATCAATGCATAGCATACAAATTCAAGTGCACTCATATTTGGAGCCACTGAATATTTTATAATGGTGTTTATAGTTCCATTAACAATTGGAAAAATCAAATCTATTTGTCTAGCTTCCAAGAGGAGATATAGAGAGCTATTTGTAATGGAGGATGCTCAAGCATCACCATCTTCACAATTATTGGATACATCTTCTTATTATTAATTGCCTACAATTCTGCTTTCTACTAAGAAATGGGCTTCAACTTGTGGGAGAAAGTTGAATTTGATTGTGGAATTATATGGGGGTAAAAAAAATGAAATTGAGAGATGAAGTCGAAATTTGAGAAAACTAAATAATATGAATAGATTATTATGGATTGATGTGAAGGTTTATTTTATTTACCATACATTTTGGCTAATTTAATTAGGTTGTAAATTCATCTTAATGTAATTTGATTGTGTTAGAGTGGTTTTCTTAAATTTGGCTAGGTCAAGTTGTTAGTTATTAGTTTTTTTTGGCTCTAGGTTTATGAGAATTTATGGTTTTGCTTTTGGTATTTATCTTTAATATAGTCTATCCAAAGAGAGAAGACTCGAGGTAAATTTGTCCTATTGGTTGGTGGTAAATTTGTCTTATTGTTTTGTGATCCTAACAACTAGCATGGGAGATTGGTGAATATTAGATCTTGGATGCCCTAGTGAAATGGTTGATGAATTATTGGGACCAGGTTAATCTTGTGAGTCAAGTTTAAGGAGAAGATTAGAGGATTGTGACTGTGGTTCTAGTAAACTTAACTTGATCAAGTTATATTTTCTGACTACAGATTTATGAAAACCTATAATATTAATGTGGAATATAACTTATTTATAGACAAAAAAAACTCCAAATTTATCCTAATAATACGAAACTTCTCTCCACATTTTATAATCCTAACCAATTATAAATTTCAAAATATTTTGAAAATTTAACAAACAAGATAAAAATTACGTTACTTCCCATCATCCCAATAATTCTGTGCTAATAACACCTAGATCCGGTACAAGTGAGTTGCCTCCATAAAAAGTCATACCAACTGTGCTAATAACACCTAGATCCGGTACAAGTGAGTTGCCTCCATAAAAAGTCATACCAATTTGAAAGCCAGGATCTCACGTACGATCGGTTCGGATTTGAGGGGGAGGAAACGACCCATCACGGTGATGTAAATAGGTGGGGGGAGCTGAGGTTGATCCTGCTTTGGAGAGAGATTGCTTACAAATTGGACGACTGCTGCTACGTCTGTGACAGAGCGGCTCAACTCGCATTGAAGCCGATTGGTGAGGCATCCATGTCGCAATAAATCTGGATATAGGTCTAATGTAGTGGCCATTGACTTGACTACATGGCCACCCTTTGACCAGGTGTTAAATTTGACGGGTGAGATTGCTATTTGGCAACCCTTAAATGGCAACCCTTTGACCAGCTGTTAAATTTGAGGGCTGCCCCTACTACATGGCAATCTTTTGACCAGGGGTTAAAACCGGTGCCCTTATTACATGGCAACCCTTTGAACCGGTGCCCTTATTACATGGCAACCCTTTGACCAGGTGTTAGATTTGATGGGTACCCTTATTCATTAGAGATTTTTGGTGATGGTTTTATTTTTAAATGGTTCATCATATAATTTTTAATTATTACATGGCAACCCTTTGACCAGGTGTTAGATTTGATGGGTACCTTTAGATTTTTGGTGATGGTTTTATTTTTAAATGGTTCATCATATAATTTTTAATATTTATGTGTACAAGTTTCATCTAATATATTTGTAAATTTAAAACATATAATATTTCAAAGTTGTTTTCAAAAATATTTAAAATTTAGAAAAAATCACAATTTTTAAAAAATATATTACCAAATTTCCCATATATATATATATATATATAATATATAATAATTTTTTTTGATATTAATTAAATAATCTAAAACCTCTCATGTTTATCATCTCATCTCATCTCATAGGTTCCAGACTACATCCTAAATTAAATAATACATTCTAAATTAAATAATAAGGAAAAAAATCAAACTCAAAATCATTAATGCAAGTTATGTAATATAAATGTTTAATAAAAGAGGCAACTAGTAGCTGTTGACCTTGATTCAGTACTTCATTATTGCCCAACCCAAACCCAAATCCTTTATAGCACCCTTCACTGTAATACGACTCCTTCATTAAATAACTTAGTCTAATTATTCTTTGTTTTGTATTTTTTTTTAATTAACAGTAAATGTAAGATATATAATATTTAAAAATACATTTAAGATATAATATTGAAAATACATTAAATAACTAGTCTTAATTATTCTTTGTTTTGTAATTTTTTTTTAATTAACAGTAAATGAAGATTTATAAATATAAAAAATATATGTTTCACAGATGTTTAAAAGAATAAATTAAATAAATAAATCACGATTAAAAAAAATATTACCAAATTTCCCAACAAAAGAAACAAAAATATCTAAGAAATTTTTATGATATTTATTGAATAATCCAAAACCTTTCAGGTTTATCATCTTATCTCATCTTGTGGTCCCGAGACTCGAATGATTAAACTCTTCTGGTAATAAGTCACATATCAGATTTGATAATAGGAAAAAAAAGAAATTCAATGATATTGATCTACAGTGAATTTATTTGTTGAATGGCGTCACTACAGAAGGGATATTCTCTTTTTTGTATTATTCTCTGATATTCTCTGTTTTTTCTTAATCTCTTGTTTTAGCAAGGATCGTGGTTTCAAGTTTCAACTAAATGAATTTTAGCAACAACACAAATCTATTAATGGGTTTTAGTGCCTTAATTGAAAGGGACATTTAGTGAGGTGTCATAGAGACCCACATAGTATTATAGAGAATCCTTGGTTTGTCAAGCTACGTGTAAGGAATGCTACTTAATAGAAGCCAAATTTCTCTTAGGCAAACCTGCAAGGCACAAATTGCTAGATCTTTCTCAATGCATAAACTTTCACAATATCTCAATGGAACAGTGCAGTCAATGAGGATTTCAGAATTAATTCAGGGGCTGTCAAGATGATGGAAATTTATTTCTGCACTCTGCAAGGAGCATTTGTCTGTGACTCTGTAGCCCTGATAATGAAAAGCAATTTAGCAACCTATTTTTAAATTGTGTACACTACATAAGCAAGCTGACAAAGAATAGGATAAAGGGCATCACTGGTGAAAGGCATCCAGATTTATGTTATGAAGTTTAAAGAAGAGTATTTTGCAGACATCTCAGAACTAAACTACAAATATGTGAAATACACATTTTATTTATATATTAAAATCACGTTTAATCAAATTTTAAAAGAGATCACTATAAGTATATTCAATGGAGACACTATTTCAATATTGCATTATGTACTTGAAATTTTTCAAACAAAAACACAAAAGAATCAAGGACAAAAACCACTTACCTATGGCGAAATCTACCTGTGAGAAGCTTAAAGACCAACGAACACATACTTATTCTCAAACTGCCAGTGGTCTGTTGAGTTTCAACTTCCAAATTTTATAGCCTTCCAATGAACATAATTAAAATTTGAAATTTGAACTGGAGTCTGAAAGTTGTGAACATAATTGATAGGTTGGTAGCTACTAGCTAGGAGGTCACCATTCACCAACCCAATTAATGCATGTTCAATAGAAAGTCAAGATAACATTCACACTTATTGCTTCGTCCGACAAGCTTTAACTATGTACATTGTAACCTTTCCATCGTTTCATGCTATGAGTCTCGACTATTAGGATTGGACTGGACCGTGGACGCATTAAGGACGAAGTCATCACTCACCAGACAATGAGGGTAGTGCGGAGTGTCGTCACCGAAGTATGCAGTGTACGCGTAGTCTAATGAGGCGGAGGAGTTGCCCGGAAAGTTATGAAAATTCCAGTCATATTTAGAGAAAATTTGGCAATGATTTTTTGTAAATGCAAGTTATAATTGTTAAACTTCAAAATTTTAGGTGTCCTAGACGTTTTTGATGGTGTTGAATCCATTTCCACTATCAAAAACACAATTCAAACACCGCCTCTACAAAATATTTTGAAATTTTTTTGCTTGAATTCCGACCACTTTTGGCCATCCGGGCAACTCCTCCGCCTCGTTAGATGATTCCTATATATAATAACATATATGTAAGTAAAAAAAAAAAAAAAACTAATCAATTTGACAGTCAACGATTGGAAACCAATAGTATTTAACATGTAAACAAGCTAAAAACTGGTATACGAGCATCAAATTTAACCCCTGCCTTTGACCATTGAGTCATGAGACTCAAGAATAGTTGATTAAGTTGATCTCACATAGAAATATCTTTCAAGGTCATGATCATATTAAAAGCTTTTCAACCACTTACGATTTAAAATCAAATTGAATTTATTGGTTTGATTTATTATTATTATTATCATTAAATATGAATGATTCAAAATAATATTTAAATAATTTTAGCAATGATTTAATATTATTTTAAAAATTATGTTAAAATTTAAGTATGGGGGATTACGCAGTGCATTATATTAGATATCATTTTTTGGGATTCAACTGCGTTAAGCGCGCTTGAGCCAGAGGAGTTCTGGGATGGGTGACCTCCTGGGAAGTCCTGGTTACCGGGTGCAAGCCCCGGAAGTGATGATTGATGCTATGTGATTCGTTCTCCACATTTCACTAGTTTCAATCCCACTTCTTCACCCCTGTGAGCATCACCCGATGCAATGAGTGCTAAGTGAACTATTCAAAAATCATGAGAAATTAGTCAGTTACGACTACCTCTCATGGAAATGGTCATACGTGAATGACTTACTTAACGCAGTTGAATCCCAAAATGATATCTAATATAATGCACTGCGTAATCCCCCATACTTAAATTCAAAAAGAGTCAAGGGATCTCTACTTGAATGGTTCATGAGGCACAATACTTGCTAAGGTTTTGCAAATGGGGTAGCAAGCTAAGTGGGTTTGATTGTGGGAAAAACTCCACAGTTAAGCGCGCTTGAGCCAGAGGAGTTCTGGGATGGGTGACCTCCTGGGAAGTCCTGGTTACCGGGTGCAAGCCCCGGAAGTGATGATTGATGCTATGTTATTCGTTCTCCACATTTCACTAGTTTCAATCCCACTTCTTCACCCCTGTGAGCATCACCCGATGCAATGAGTGCTAAGTGAACTATTCAAAAATCATGAGAAATTAGTCAGTTACGACTACCTCTCATGGAAATGGTCATACGTTTGAATGACTTACTTAACGCAGTTGAATCCCAAAAATGATATCTAATATAATGCAATGCGTAATCCCCCATACTTAAATTCAAAAAGAGTCAAGGGATCTCTACTTGAATGGTTCATGAGGCACAATACTTGCTAAGGTTTTGCAAATGGGGTAGCAAGCTAAGTGGGCTTGATTGTGGAAAAACTCCACAGTTAAGCGCGCTTGAGCCAGAGGAGTTCTGGGATGGGTGACCTCCTGGGAAGTCCCGGTTACCGGGTGCAAGCCCCGGAAGTGATGATTGATGCTATGTGATTCGTTCTCCACATTTCACTAGTTTCAATCCCACTTCTTCACCCCTGTGAGCATCACCCGATGAAATGAGTGCTAAGTGAACTATTCAAAAATCATGAGAAATTAGTCAGTTACGACTACCTCTCATGGAAATGGTCATACGTTTGAATGACTTACTTAACGCAGTTGAATCCCAAAAATGATATCTAATATAATGCACTGCGTAATCCCCCATACTTAACATTCACCAAATAAAATTAAAATATGTTTGAATGGACTAATCCATACTTCATGCAAGAACTTTGCATAGTTTCTTAGAAGAAGTGAGTTGCTTGGATTTGCCTCCATTATTTTATGATAGTAAACATTTGTATAATCAGAAATAAAAACAACACTAGAGATTTCCTAATTCCCACCACCAATGCCATATCCTCTAGCTATGGATATTGTGAATTTCTCACCACGGGATTCAAACTAGAACCCTCTCTTCCTCCTCCTTCATGCCTCAGAACCTCATTCTTTCTTTCAAAAATTGATGGCTTCTCACTTCCCATCCATTAAACGAAGACTAGAACCTTATGGGTTTGTTTTAAACTCTATGGGGAACTCATATGGAACCCACCTTCCAAGTCCCAAGTTTGTGATCCAAAATCATGAGAGATGGACAACAACTTTGCAAATTTGCAACGGTTGAGGTTGGACTCTGGCTACAACACCTTCAGATCCTTAATGAAGCTCAAAATGGGATTGGAAGAGCTTCATAATAACATTTTTGAAGAGAATAAAAAAAAAATCTAGATGAAAAAATGCTAATACCTTATGAAACTCAGTTCAAAGAAGTCAATATGTTCTTGAATTTAAAATTCTGAATGAATGTGTTAAATATTGTGTGTAGCAGAAACATGAACAAAGTTAGTGGAGTGTTTATTGAGGTTTTGATGAGTTGTAGTCAATTTTATGAGTGAGGATGAGGTCCAAACTTCACAGATCTTAATCTAATATTTCAAGCAACATTCTGGGAAACATTTTATTTTATATGTAGTGTGGAGTTTATTATTTTACCCACAAAGAATTCCCTTCATGATCGAAATTACCTTTCACATGCTTCAATCTATATATATGTTTGTTGAACAAGTTGAATTGAATATTTGTTAGTTTTCCATTGTTTTTTAATGCTCTTACCTATGCTACTACTTTACAACATAATGCAATTGCTAGTTATTTTTAATAACATAAAATTTATGCTTGTTCACTATATAAAAAAGAAAATAAAAATAAGAAGAGTAATGGATAAAACATAAATATAATATCATTTATATTTTAATATGTGGGCATCATTTCCTTATTCAACCTTCACAATTTATTTACATTTACACATCATTCTCATGCTCTTTGGCTTTGGCATATCAATATATTGTATAATTCTCTTACCCATAAATGACCTTACACTCATACTTCCCTCTAAGTAAGAGATGAGAATGATTATTTTCAATAACCTCATACTAATAAACCCATGTCTCTCAACTTGGCTAAGTCCAAGTTGAAGTCATTTCCATTGTAATTAAAAACACACCATTCCTTGATTAGAAATAATTAAGGAATATGGAATTTTCCCTTTTTTCGTAGCACATGGTAAACAAGATGTTTTGTTTTAGCACGTGGTAAATAGAATGTTTTGAAAAGGACTTGGAGATAAATAAATTATCTTAGAAAATATTCCGGATAGTAGTAACGGAGATATTCTTAGCACATGGTAAACCAGACGTTTTGTTTTTTCTTAGCCCATGGTAAATAGAATGTTTTGAAAAGCAGTGGGAGATAAATAAATTCTCTTAAAAAATATTTTTTTAGTTTACTATCCATAGGATGAGTTTTATACATCAAATGATTATTCATTATATTTCATTCCTAATTAATTATTATTATATTTCGAGTTTTTAGATTAATTATTAATTATTTTTATATCATTATTATTATCAATTTTAATTTAAGGAAGAGAAATAATGAGAAAAATATAATAATTAATTATTATAATTTATTGATGATTATGATGATTAAAGTCCACTAAGATTAATGTGGTCTATCATATCTCAAGAAAAGAAAAAGAATCTAATTGTGATTCTTCCAAATCTTGTTTATGTGATTAAAAAGAAAAAAGAAAGGAGTCTTTTTCATCTTCCACCTTCTTAGTATCACACATATGACAAACTCTATAGTCCCAAAGAATCTAGGGAATAGACTACCTAAAATTTAATAAATTTAATAAATTAATATCATACAAATATTATATAATAAAGTATTGTTTAATCTAAGTCTATGTTTACAAATGTAACAAATACATATGCTAGGTAAATTTGATATAATCGAAT
>APFE031647862.1:0-28770 GCA_000404065.3 Pinus taeda
CTCCTAGTTTTTTTCTTCATTTATGATTTAGGGACAGAGGAAGATTTATCAAGAGGAAAATACCTAAATAGGTTCCCTTGCTAATGATATTTGTGTTGATGTCGCTTGTTGTGGTGACAGTCCTCCTACCAACATCCATTCAACTAAGCCTGAATTAAGAACATGTTTTGGTACCAGAAATACTTGCTCATTGTCCCATGTCTTGAAACGTGTGTTAGTTGTTTGGAAAATACAAGGATGCAGATTTGGAGAATAGTTTCGTCTAAGGAATACATTCTTTTAACTATGAATTTTCTTTCTAGTCTCCTAGGATAAACTTTTAGTTGTTCAATATTGTTTAAAAATTAAAAATAAACTAAGAGAATATATCTAAAATTGCAACAACAAATAAAAGAGCAAGGTGAAGCAATAAGAAAAAAACAATGAAAATTGTTTCTACACTTCAAACCATACAAAGTAAAGTGTTCATGTTATTTTGAAGAGAAAACTCTATACTAAACACACAAATCCAATTACCAAAATAAGATAAATTATCTCACCCACCATATGATTAACAAAAAGAGGTAAACGCATGAGTAATTCACTATAAAATGTATTTTCAAATATTTAAAACCTTTAGTATTAAAGTAGCTTTAAAAAATTTAAAATTTATAAAAAAAAATAACACATTTTGAATAGAAATTTACATACTAGCACAATTATATAAATTAAATGGTTAGTAAATGTTTATAATTATCAATCCATAATAAAGACCAAAACATTTACTTCATCATACATCATAGGTTGCTAAAATTTCAAATCTTATGAAATTAACATTATTATTATTATCATTATGATTATAAGCCAAACATATATTGATTTCATAAAGATGTATAGTGTCTAACTTTTTCCGTATTGAATTTTATAGAGTCAAATATTTTCCATATCGTATCGAATTCGAATCTGAATCTGAATTCGAATTTGGTAACTATGGTTTAAACTCATCCTGAAATCACTTCTAACTTTTTTTTCTTTTTTTTTTTTTTTAAATTTGGCCACATCTAAAATTGTTTACACATCTAACCTACAATTTTATTTTTTATTTTTTATTTTAATTAGGCCAACATTTAAAATTGTTTACACATCTAACCTACATTGGGTTGTAGAGGGTGGAGATCAGAGAATAATATGGTTGTAGAGCACCCATACTAGAGAATAATATTTCTATTTTCAATTTATTTAGATATACCACATGACCATGTGGAAGGGTGAATCTAATCTCGTGGATAGAGGTGGATTTGGAATAAAACAAATTTTTTGGTGGATGGGGATGAAATTCACAGATAGAGTGAGAGGTATGAAATGAGTGGATAAGAGAGTGGAGTGTTTTATAATATTTTTAATTATATTTTAGAGTTTTGTATTGTATTAAATAGACACTTGTATTGAAACTTAAAAAGTTTGCCAACCTTTTATATTGTTAGTTTGGTCGTGTATAAAACTAAGAATATTTTGATAACAAATCTTAACCATTCATTTAATTAAAATAAAAATTATGTAAGACCAATTCCAATAAAAACCAGGCTTATACACTTAATCATAAACTAAATATTACACTATAATAAACTAAAATTTGAATGGGAGGCTGATGAATATACATATTCCCCTACCCTTTTCCAAATGTAAAGCTTCTGCAACTAATTACACATTTTGAAAGTCTCTGTTCTCAATGCAATGGGAATCCCTTTCCCAATAATAGTTTTTATTCAGAAGAAAAAGCAACATAGATTATATTAAGTCAATATAAAAACCATGATTGGATACAAATGGATGACTTGAGCAGCTTCATATCAAGACATCATTGAGAGGAAGCATATAGGATGAGTGACATATAGCATTGCATAATATGGAGACTATAGAGAAAAAAAGAGCAGATGGAACAAGATGTCGAGAGATAGTACTCATGGATACATATGCTTTATCATAATAATCGAAAGAAAAGAGCAGTGGTTGTGTCCAAAGTTTTAGGCCTGTGTGCTTGAAACATAATAAAAAATTGAGCTGATACAGTGCAAAATGGACTTATAGGGGACCTTGGAATCTCTGAAAATTTTATGGTTCCGCCACTTCCAAGCACACCAAATCATGATGACAAGGAGAGGATGCCTTGACTCGCATTGTGTACACCATCATTGAAATGCTGCATGAACAGAAGCAAAGACATTGTGAGGAAAATCAAATAAAATAGCAAGCTCATACCAAATTTCCTGTGAGGAGATGCATTGAAAAAACATGTGAACATTTGTCTCCTCTTCTGACTCGCACATCGAACACCTACTGGGGCCATGCCAATTCCTCTTCCTCAGATTATCCCATGTCAGATTTCTGTTATTGAAAACCAGCTAGGCAAAAAAGATCATTCTAGGAGGGCATCCTAATTTCCATAAAGCCATCGGGAAAATAAAGGCGGAGCTCAAAGCCTTTGCGTAGATGAAATCAGAGTATATGTCTTTAACTTTGACTGGCGCAGAAGCATTTAGCATGAACCAAATAAGATGGTCATTTAGTCCCCCGCATACAATCCCGCTTGCCTGTAAAGAAGCAATGACTGCATTCCATGTGGAAGAGAATTCAACCGGCAGACCAATGTCTATAGCATCCTTCCAAATGGGGGTAAGACCCAACCAGTCCGAGATGACTTTGTCCCAGGTGAAAACACCGATTCTGTGTATGGAAAATAAAAGATCTTCTGGAAGATAGAAGCTGCGACTACAAGCGATAGGATCAATACCAATGAAAACCCTGGTTCCAGTGTGGATCCTCCATCTTAGTTTTGACAAAAAGAATTTCCCGACCTTCTTGAAGCTAAGCCATATAGTCGATCCCTTTCAGATTCCAATTGCATCATTTCTGTACCAGAACTACAGGCCCTTACCTTTCAGATATTTCTGTTTAATAGTCTTGCTCCATGGCACGTCCCCAAAAATCCCAATAATAGTTAATCACGTTGAAGTGGACGTGTTTGTAATATCCCAGAAATCATTGCCTCACAGCATTTCCATCCCTGAAACAACCCAAATTCCAGAGAAAATTATATACTTTGCATGGTTTCTATTTAACAATATTCCACATAAACTAAAACATTTATTGTAAAATAGGTTACAATCGACGTTTTCCAATTTCACTGACTTCCGAAATCAGACATAAAACAAATTAAGGAACGTCTATTTTCAATTTATTTACAAATATCACATGACCATATATCAAGGTGAATCTAAGCTCATGGCTATGTTATCTACAAATATTATTCTAAATACAGAAAACACGAAAATAAGGTAGAGAATTATAGAAATAATTTACTATGTCCGCTCCATATTTTGAATGTTTGGTCTTTATTCATCTTTTCTTTGTATTGATATTATTTTAATTAAAAAACTGTGAATTTTTTCAAATAGCTCATTTGTTATACAAATATTTGAATTTGAGAAAGATGTGGACTCACCACAATTATATATATATATATATATATATATATGTGTGTGTGTGTGTGTGTGTGTGTGTGTGTGTGTGTGTGTGTTGTATGTTATATATATGTATATGTATATGATATATTATATATATATATTGTATATATATAATTATAGATATATATATGTATTATGCATAATAATATATTATATATATAATAATATATAATAGTAATATATAAATATATAAATATAATATATTATATATATATATATATTATATATATATATATATATATATATTAATTTCTTATTATTATGGGTTATTATGATAAAAGTGATTGCATTTGAAATATTGCAAGGTTAATAACTACTTTGTGCCCCAAAAAAAATGGTACTGCAGAAAATCTAATTTGGGCACTTCTAGCAGGATAACCATATTCTGACATAGATGCTATTATAGCAATGAGAGAATGAGATAAAAGTGCAAGAAGAAGAGGAGTGAATCCAAGCATGGCACTACCCATTTGTTGCTCCAGCTGCATTCCTTTGCAAATTAGGGACACTGTTTTATAAGTGAAATGGGTGTGGTTCATGTGATAGAATGATGTCTCGACAAATTTCATCAAACTCATTTCTTGATTAATCAATCAATCAATCAATAACAGAAAAAATATTTCAGCGATTGATGGATTTAGCATGGGAATCACGTCATTGATATTGGTGGTGGAAATCATAACAAGAACAAGTAATTATAATTACCTTCATTTTAACTTGGGGGGATTTGTTCATTATTGTTTTAGGCCATCAACAAAATATTAACCAATACATGGATGAGTCAATCTTAATGGTACACCTATACTGATTTCTAATGGATTATATAATTTATTTTCATGAAAAAATGGATAGCTGAAAGAAAATGGTCATCAAAATATTTAGTCCCTTACCATTCTTTGTGGATCAGCATTTGCAAGGCGAAGAACCTCTGCCATGGTCCCTTTTGAGGGCTTGAAAATTGTGGGTTTCTTCGGCGTTGTAGAGTTATCCATGGGCATATCCAAGTCATTATTTCTTTTAGTGATTTGTGAAGGAGGATTAGGTGTCTCAAACCATATTATGCCTTCAAAGCAATCGTCCAACCCCCAACTCGTTAAGGACCTTTGCAGCATGAACTCTCAGTGTTTGTAAATATTTGTTTTACAGAAAAAAGGTACAAAAGGTTGAGAAATATGCTTATATATTTCCAAATAAACCTAGGAATTCATCATGTGCTGTCATGATATAAAGCATTTTAAGGGATCCATATGATCTTACAATTTTCCTCTGAGGCATGCTTAAAAACAAGTTCTTCAGCATAGGGTCTGGTTTAAGACTCTAATATGGAAATCCCCTATGAACAAAACTGTATAAGAATTATTTATTGCTAGTGAGTGTAGCACGATAACGTTTTTCGCCAAAAGCAATCAATGGTATCCCAAACAGTGTAAACAATGCAAGTCAAATCAAATAAATCGCCTTTTCTTTGATTTTATCGAAAGTTAAAACATTAGATAGTGGTAAATTCACCAACTAGAAGACATAAGATTTCTTAGGCACCTGTGGTAATCGTCATAGTTGAAGTCCTAGCCCATTTCCTACATAGATCAAAGACAATTGTCAATAATAGGCAATGAATTCATGTATGAAAGCAACTCAAATGTAATTGTTAGCCATAAGATTGAACATATTGATTGGTAGTAATTGTTAAATAAAGAAAATTTCAATTTTGACACCATAAACTTGCATTAATACATCATCTTGAATGGGCCAAGAAGCGAGATCCTTGAGGCTTAAAAACCACAGACATGAAACAGGGTTTCAATCTCATAAACTTGCAAAGGGTCTTTTGGTAGATCGGTGACCATTGGATCCATTTCCTTAGTATATAAACCCATGGAGTGAAAATGGACACTATATCTCAGATGTTCTGCATTAATTTTAAGAAGCAGGGTCTGATAAGCATTCGATAACTCTCTGCCTCTATGCTGAAGTCTGGGACTCTCCTCTTTTCAACTCCCAGTTTTTTATTCACATAATATGTTATACAACAACCAGCTCACACACATGATTCAAACCCAAAAAGTTCAGGAATCATTGTCAAATTAGTTTCATAATTTCTCTAAAGAAAATTAACAGTCCCTCGACGAGAATGAAATCACACTTTTATAAAGAAAATGAATGACAAAAAATTGTATAACTGAAACAATAGGGCATTCCCAGAAATTGAATAACTTAACAAAAAAATTCTGATAAATTGAATAACTGAGACAAAAGGGAATTTGATAAATTGAATAATTGAAACAAAAGGGCCTTCTCGCATTCGAGAAATTGAATAACAGAAACAAAAATGCATTATGTGCAATCAAGAAATTGAATAACTTAAACAAAAAAGCTGCTCCATCACATTCTATCAAGAAACCAGTTACAACAACTGCCACATGTCGGTGTATCTCAAATCAATGGAGAAGTATAATTCAATCGTCTAAAAAAAAATTGAATGGTGCATAATGAGGACAGGTGGCTAATAAGGGAGTTCTAGGGAAATTCCTTACAGCATAATTACTAGCCCAGATCCTTTGTGGTCCTCTACTGTTTAGAAGGTCTCTTTTGAAACCCATGAGGCGAGGGTTCAAATCACATTGAGTATATTGTCTTGTTATGGTGTGCGACCGCTCAAGGAGTCGACTCCCCACTAGCTGGAGTCTCGGCTCTTGCCAAAATCATAAGAAATTATTATATCTACTTACAGGTTGTTGGATGCACTTTTGGTGTTATAATGGAAGCTACAAGAATTGATCGTGGGTCTTCCTAAGATTAGGACCGGCAGTTACCGATTCACCATGTTGTTAAAAAAATATATATATTACAAGGTCACTAGAGAAGCAGAGATCGTAGAGAGCTCATTATATTTCTTTATTTCTATCTTAACGCATTCAATATAATTGACTGTCTTTGTTCACCAATAGCATTACTATTTAGGTATTAATTTCAATTTTAATTTTTTTAAATTAAATTTTAAGTTTTTTAAATTGAAAACTACATGTCATTATATATTTACTCATTTTCAATATTAAGTTAAAAACGACTGTAATTAATATATTTTTAAGGAATTTCTCCTAATTAATTTTAACCCAAATCTTGTTACCTCGTAAGGCTTTTCCCTCTGGGAAGAACTCTCCTATGTGCTACCATGACTTATCTTACACCATTGATCTAATCCGTTAGATGATTAAAAATAATTTTGTCGTTGAATCATTATAGCCCACGAAAAACACCGTGGAGAACACTTCGTTGCAAGTAAGTGGGGTTTTTGTTAATTTCTTTTAAGAATTTTGTAATATAATTTTGGATGATATTTTTACTTTTGAATACATAAATCAATTTAAAAAAAAAGATGTTTGAATTTTGAAAATGCAATACAAATTATTAATCGAGTTGTTGGTTTAAATCTATTTTATTAATTAATTTTTCATTTCTAAAAATAATTGATTTAAATATATGCTATTAACTAATTTTTCATTTCAATGAAATATATAACATCAAATACAAATAATAACATACACACACACACATGCGCGCACACACACACACACATATATAATTGTTTCAATTACTCAACATCCAACATTTTGCAAGATTTGAAATAAGTAATATAATTATGGATGATATTATTATTTTTTAATACATAAATTGATTTAGAAAAAATGGATGCTTGAATTCTGCAAATGTAATACAAACTATAAATTTCTAATAATTGTTGATTTAAATTTATTTTATTAACTAGTTTTTCATTTTAATGAAATGTATAACATCAAATAAAAGTAATAACACTTTATTGTTTTAATATTATCATAAACAATTATAACTTAAACTTTGACAGTGGGATGAGTTGGTTGCATTAAATATAGAATGCATTTACCACTCAAATGAAATTTACTAACATGCAATAGAGGATAAACACACATTCCAAATTTTAAATTGAATTTGAAATGGCCCTTCATATGATTGAAATTGTAATTACTTTGAAGATATGCTCATTGCATGGAAAACTAATGGCATCAACAATCAAGAAAGCAAGCAAGCATGCATGTCTAAGATATGGTCTCTCTAAGATATGATCATAGTGATGTGCATTCCTTATAAGTGGAAAAGATTGTATTAGAAACATTTAATGAGATGACTAATATTTCTTCTAAGTGGAAAATCTTGTGTCCAACAACCTTTCATGAGGTAACTAATTCAGTGCATTTGGGATAACTTACAACTTTTAGATCAGAGTTGGTTGACATAAAAGAGTTGGTTGTTGCTCTCCTTCCTTGGTCGATGGGTATACCTATGTCTGCTTGATGATGGACCTTTGTAATGAAACTTATTTGACGCAATTTCCATTTAAAAATAAATAATGTGCAAGAAAAATGAAGAGACAAAACTTTGACTATTATCAAATGAGTATCTACACACAGCTCATTTGCAATTATTAAAAATGGGTATGTACATCATCCTTACAACATACAACACAATACATACCATATTGGCCATATGAAGTCTAAAAACATCTCTTCCAAATAGTGCCAAGGATCTTAAGGACTCTATATTTGAACTCTCAAGCACAATCCTATAGCGTGAAAGAGACTTGCAAGAAACCATAAAGTGGGAAATAAAAACCTTGATTAGGAACAATAAAAGAGGACTATATACAAATTTCGAAATGAGACTTGGTAATGAATATTGTGTTTAATGCACATTAATTACCAATAATATGGGAGGTACAATGCCCCAAGCTACCTAAAAATATTTACGGTTTGGAAGCTTCATTTTATGGCATTTCATATTTTGAAATGATCTTCACATTTTTTAGAGGAATAGTCATGGAAATAAGTGTAGACCACATAATACCCACCAAGTAGATCTTTTCTTTGCTTATTGACATTGCTGAAATCCCAATGTATTGCTATGGCCCACCATATGAAAATTATTAGCGACAGTAAATGAAAAAGTTGAAATGATTCAAATTCTATGTATGATGTATGAGGATTTAATAAAAACTTTTGAATCGATTGGAACTTGTTTGTGTAATGCATGAATATATGATTAATACAATAGTAAACTAGTTGAAGCGTGGAAAAATTGAAAGGATACAAATTATTTGTATGATGCGTGTGGATTTGATTTAAAAAATTGAAATGATTTGAACTTATTTGTAGGATGCATGCGAATCTGATTAGTATTAGGATTCAAATTATTTTTATGATGCATGTGGATTTTATTTAAAAATTTGAAATGATTTGAACTTTTTTGTATGATGCATGCGAATCTGATTAGTATTATACATGCTTCGTTAGGAAAAACCCTAATTGTTATCCTTAATTGATATTTATAATTCAATTGGAAAAACTCTGATTGCTATCCTTAATGTATTCCACATCACTTCTATATAGCAAGAAATCACTCAACAAGACTACACACCCTATCATAAGAACATTTACCAAATTGTTTTTAATAAAAAAGAGTTGAAAATGGGACCATTTTGGCATGGCTTCTTCAGAACTTTTACAAAATTACGGGAAATGAAACCATTTTGGCATGGATTCTCTCCTTATGACCTTACTCTACATTTTGTTCCTCAATCAATGGAAAATATGTAAAAATTATTCTCTTCTACAACTCTAACCAACAAGGAATATCGTCAATATTTTCAATGTAATTGAAAACCCTCGCTTATTTCATATATAGTAGTATGTCCCCTTATAACTTTTAACATAATTGATAACTATAACTCATTTCATTTTTGTCACATCCAAAAGGCATTTGTACTTGTTTAATGCACCTGGAATTTGAACCTTCCAAATTATGATATTCAATTTATATCATAAAAAATTGGGGGAATCCTTTCTACAAAGGGAGGCATTTGTAGAAGAGTGAGTGTAGATTTCCTTCCTTTTATATCATGAAGAGCTTTTGTCACATCCAAAAGGCATTTGTACTTGTTTATCACACCCAAAATTTGATCCTTTCACATTATGATATTTAATTGTAATGAAAACACCATTTTTAAAAGATCGTGTTTGAAGTTAACCCTTACGTAACTCCCATTGAACTTTAGCTACAATGTATGATGTCTTCTAGTTTCTTTGAATGAAAAATATGATAGGAATCAATAGGACTTGGTCCACGATAGTTTTCCTTCATAATAAAAATTACTAGAATAATTCTCATGATGTCTTTTGTTATTATGAAAATAATGTAATCCATGGAAGTATTTCCTAACTCTTGAGCAGTGGTGACAATATTTTTGTTTGTGTACCCTAGTATTGCTTGTATGAATGTACCTATGAGAACTGGTTGCTAAATTTTCCTTACATATATGTTATTTTATTTTCCCTATGTTGGAATGAGGGCACCTGAACATGAATTTAGAGTTAATCCAAAAGGAACCATATGATCCATAACTTGACTCTAAGCTACTACATTTAGAATATGGGCTCTCACTTCTCTCATTCTTCTCTGTAGACAAATTTTCTTCCTTTCAATTACCAATATTTGAACTTTCTCACCTACATCTATTGCACCTTCTCTGGTAGCCACCATGGTTATATGACATTCTTCCTTCAATTATTGTACAAGCATAACAACTACTCCTCTGACTGGATTGTCTACAAGTTTTGACTACATATGTTTGGTTTATCACACATACATGGCAATAATTGGTCGTCTGAATTGTTAGAAGACAACAAAAAATACTAGAAATGATAAGTATTTTGTAGCTTCAATTGCATTATTATAATATATTGATGTATTTCTTCTTTGAGCTCTTGTACAAGTAAATAATATAAGTTTCTACCAAGTTTAAATAAACCCAACCTTCTATCATTCTGTAAATATTATTGTGATGTTATGGAGAAAAATTCAAGAATAAGACATGGTTAATATGTGTAGCCCTTTCCGTCATTCTGTCAATATTATTGTGATGTTATGGAGCAAAATCCAAGAATAAGACATGATGTAATATGTGTAACCCTTGCTTATTGGACATGATACATAAACTTATTGTGACAATTATGCATATCAACATCCATGCTTTATAATTACATTGTGATAGTGCAGTGAATTTGAAATAAACATGTGACATGTTTGGTAACTATTTATTTAATCATACGGTATCGAAACATTATTAAAAATAGAAAAGGAACATGTTTAGTAGGTTGTGCACACAAAGTACATGTTTGGTAACTATTTATTTACTCACGTGGTATCCAAACTTTATTACAAATAGAAAAGGAACATATTTAGTAGGTAGTGCACACAAAGTACACCATAACCGAGAGAGACCTCCTTTGAGTATGTAGCATATACGTTCCATAAGACTATGATATATATTAGTGACATTTCTCTACAGTCACTACAATACCACCTTGGGAAGTTCAAAGGGTCCCCCCATTAGCAAATAAGAAACCAACACCACAATTTGGGAACCATGAAATCTCCTACAATAAGTTTTTCTTTACAAGGCATGTAAATAAGCATGATTAAATTTTACATCTTATTTCTTCACAGTCGTTTATTAGGTGTTTAAAGGAAGGATTAAAAACCTAGAAACCCTACATTCAATACAAATGTCTCTATTTAAACATCAAAATAATATCTTCATATTTAAAATTAAAGTGCCTCTAATTAACCCAAGTGCCCTAATTATTGGCGAAAATTCATTGTGAAGGCTAATATGGGCGTTTTAAGGTTTAGTTCCATACTATGGAAGTTTTCTGCCCTGGCTTACTTTGTAAGCTTATATTAGTATGTGTTGGTTACAATAGAAATTCACCTTTGCGTGTGATGTGAGGTTCTGTTAGAGTACCTAAGATAAACTGGGTAAAGTCCTCTATCAAGACTACCATGTGTAGTAGACCAACATTTTTTTATATGACTTTGGCAAGACACAATCCTTGATGGGGAGCTCTTGACCCAACTAGACCTTAGGTTGACGTTAGGTCCAAGGGTTCCCAACTGGGAAACAACAACATTGTTCACTAACAGGAGAGCCTCATTGACAAAATTGAAAAATTGGAGCACTTTTCTAGTTTGGAGCGATCTTCACAAGTAAAAATGGTTGTGCAATCACTAGAGAAAACCCACTTTTGTCTTTCTCAGCAATAAAACCATTATGAGTATGATTCAATAATTCATAGTGGCATAGGGTTCAAGAGCATTGATTTGATAATCAAAAGGGTTTGTTTTTTCCCCTTGGGAAAAATCATAATTTTCTATTATAAATGGAAAATTACATGTTGTAAATGTCGGTAGCATATGATGCATGTGTGTACATAGCCATCAAAATATATAGGTCTATACATAATTACCCACTAAAGGTATGCCTTTAAATTTAGTAGATATTTATACAAAAATTCAAAATGTTTGCTTTGCAAATTTCTATATATATATATATTAGGATCATAAAAACTGTGAAAATTGGGGCCTGTTAGCCCTCTGTTATATCTGGTCCTTGTAAGGCTTGTGATAATACTGGAAGAACTCTCCCTGCTTCTGTTCTTGGATAAACCATTGTCATCTGGGTTGATTCGCTGCCTCCTTGGAAAGCTGATCCACAACCTAGTTGTGCTCCCTGTAAATGTGGAAACATGTAATTTGTTCAAATTGTGATTTTAAAGGCAATGCATCATCCAAAATGTTCCTGAGACAATGCACATGACATGCAGTTGTGCAAGAGAACCAATTAATGATGATCTTAGAGTCCCCAAATATCTCAATATGTCTATAGTTATGTGCTAATGTAAAGTATAATAAATGTCGGAGTGAGATGAGCTCAGAGAAATTGTTTGTGCTAGCCCCAAACCCCATGCAAACTCAAAAAGAGTGATTGTCTAATAAATGGAGAATAATACCCCACAAACCTGGTCTTGGGAATATCCGTTGAAGTATAGACATGGATGGTCATGGTTGATGGCTTCAGGAGTTATGGTGCGAGAAGGTGGGGACTGTTCAACATCTAGTATTTCATTGAAATTATTGATGATTCTAGTGATTACCAAAGGCCACCGAATTTGTATATTGTTAAAGATGATGTTGTTTTGACTTAACCAAGTATGACATCATATAATGAGGGGGAGATTGTGATTCTTCATGTTGGGGGAAGATTTCCACTAGTCGTTCCATGCCTCATTGATGTTTCACCCTTCCCAACGTTGAGGTATGTCCAAAGAGGAGAGGACTTGGTCCCAAAATGTGTCGTAAGGTTCTGTAGAACATGAAGACATTATCATTCGATTCCTCGTGCTATTGATGAATGACACACGAAGACAAACAAAAGTATAATCTCTTCACCAAGTCGATACTTGTAGGAGTTTTATTCATGATGATATTCCACATAAATATTTGAGTTTGTGGGGGAGCCTTGGGTTTCCAAGTTCTCTCCACCACCCCTCCAGAAAAGGGGGCTTATGTGCAACATGTATAATTGGATATCCGATCTTGGGAGAGTATACTTGATGAGCTGTCAAAGCCCATATGAGATCATCATCGTGATTAAATATTCGGACATGTGATTTAGATAACACATTTATGTACTTCCGCCAATCTTGTTTGCACTGTTCTCGAATGCCTAGTGTAGCTGGAAATTTCTAAGCTTGTAGGAAAATAGTAGTGTTATGTCGATCTACTATTTGTGCAATCGTGGATATGTCCCTACCATTTAGGAATGAAATAAGGTCTGGAGGAAGTCAATATAAGTTTCCACAACCTATCCATGATTTAGATCCAATGCATATTGTTGTTCCATTGTTAATTCACCAAGTGAGGCCATTCTTGATGCTGGGGAGAGTTTTTAATACAACCGTCAAGATGATAGAGATACCATGTTTGTTCCAAGATGGAAGGCGAACCCAATCCATGAGGTTATTGCGCCAAATGTATTTATTGATGACCACATCTTTCCACAGACTTTTGGGCTTTATGAGTAGCCATCCCAATTTGCCAGCCAATGCATGTGAAAATGTTGGAAGATATTTGAGGGCCCATCCTCCCAATTTCGTGGGCAATGCAATACAACTCCATATCACCCAAGTGAATGACTTCCCCTCCTTGTGTCAATTCCATAGAAATTTCGAGCATATTTTTTGTATTGTCAAAAGTATACCTTGAGAAATCGAAGCGAGGTACAACTAGTAAACCATAGTGGCTTCCAATATTGATTTGATAAGAACTAGCCTCCCAAATCTGGATAATAATTGGTGGTTCCAACTAAGCAGCCTTTTTTACACCTTAGTCATCAATCAAGTCTAGTCAACTATTTTTTATCCATGGGAGTTTATGTGAAACTCCAAATATTTAAGTTCATCATCCAATCGAAAACTTTGGAAGGGAAACTTTTGATAAGCGTGTACAGATTCCTGAGGAGAGCAAGCTATGAAGCTAATGGTAGGCTTTGTTCTATTGGTTTCCATCCCAGTAGTTGTACAAAAAATTTGTATGATATCATAGAAAGTATTGAAGTCTCGGATGCCACTGATGATAAAAATAACACATCATCAACGAAAAGAAGATGGGATAAAATACATTGATCAGTGATATTGGGCCCCAATAGTCACTCAACTCTTCTTTCTTCTATGATTAGCTTGCTTAGTCCTTCCATGACAACCAGGACAAGTAATGGGGATAGTGGACAACCATGTCTGAGGCCCCTCTCAGCATCGAAGAAATTGGAGACTGATCCATTTATAAGTACACTAAAGGAGACAGGGGAAATGCAGCACATAATCCATCGAATGAAAGAGATGGGGAATCCAAGGTGTGTGAGAAACATCCTAAGATCGAGATAGATAACTTGATCAAAAGCCTTTGATAGATCGATTTTTGAGAATGGATCCTTTTAGATGCTTCAATTTGATAGAATGGAGAGCTTCCTGTGATGTGCCAATGGCCTCATGGATCTGTTGATTATGGAGGAAAGAAAATTGTTCATATGAGATGTTGGCCGAGAGAATAGCCTTGATACACTTAGTAATGATTTTGGCTATAATTTTTTATAAGCAACTGCAAAGGGATATGGGTTGGAAATCAATTAAGGATTGAGGGGAGTCCACCTTAGGGATGAGGGCAATGAAGGTGGAATTGATGACGTCATACATGTGCCCTGTAATCCTACATTCCTCAACAACCTTGAGTAGGTCCATGCCTAAAGTATCAAAATAAGGTAGATAGAATTCTATAGACCATCCATCAAGGCCTAGACTTTTATCCTTCTTGAACCATTTCAGGGTGCTCTCCAATTTGCCCATACATATAGGTTTAGTGGGATCTTCAGATATGTCAGAGTCAACATACCAAAGGAAATGACCAGCAATACGAATGATTTCTAAGAGTGAAATCCCAACTGGAGCCTTGAAAAGTTGTTTAAAACTGAATTTCCCAAATTATCTAGTTGATGGAACATTTGAGCACACTGTCCATGATTAGTAGACATTTTCTAAATGGTGTTACAAGCCCACCTTCCTTTGGCACAATTGTGGAAGAATTTAGTATCGTCATTCCCTACCTTCAGCTAGATGGCTCTGCTTCTAAGTCACCAAGTCTCTTCTCGATCCTATACAATATTGGACCTTTATCCCTCTACCTCGATGAGGGTAGATTTAGCTTCAACTGAGATGAATTTGTGACCTTGGTCATCCATAATATTGGAAAGCTAGTGTTCAATTGCACAAAGAGTCTGGTTGTCTCTAGATCATTTAGATTTGGCCCATTGAATGGAGATATTTTTAAGTTCCATGAGGTTTCGACAAAATCCTTCAACTAGGTTCCACCTTTGGGAAGGAGGGTGGTCTCTCCAAAAATTGGTAACCAATTTGTGATATTTCGGGTCCTATAACCAGGTCGAGTTGAACATGAAGGGTGTTTCGGGCTTTAGGGAAGGACCAACTAGTTCCAAATAGATGGGGGAGTGATCAAAGACACCCCCAGATCCAACCCATTGAAGAAAATTGGAGAGGATACCAAGCAAGTCCTCTTTGATGAGAAACCAATCCAATTGCTTATGCAAAGTAGCATCACCAATTCTCCTATTATTTCATGTCAGTTTCTTTTTTTTCATGGGGATCTCAATCAGATGATGTCGTTCCAGGAGATGTTCCATATATTATGAAGGAGATCTAGCTGTGTATGATGTCCCAAAACATTTCTCATAATGAATAGTGAAATTGAGGTCTCCACCCAAAGTTAGGTTATTAGAATTCATCAACGACAATTGAAATTGGTGATTCTAAAACTCCACCCTACTATGATATGATGCATAGACATTGATGATATGAAAGTTCTTGCCCATATTTGAGGAAAAGATATCCATTCCTAGGAATCCAGGTCCCCCCCATACAGAAATAGGGTTGATGGATCGAGTATTAATGCCCAGTTCAATACCCCTAGATCATCCATTGACATCTAGGCATGAAAGCACAAGCCAGACATCATAGAGTGAAGAATCAGGGAAACCTACTGTTCCTTCTCGAGGGTTTCTTGTAAAGAAATTATGTCGAATGGCTTTGTATCCAGGAACCTCTTGAGGGATAGTTTTTTAGCAAGGCTAGCAAACCCTCTGAAGTTCAGGGACAACCACTTCATGGGTCATCTTGATTAGGGGTGTTCTTTCCTTTAATAACCCTATCAATTGTGGTCTATCTACCTAGGGCCACATCTACCCTGACAAGAAGGATAGCTCTCAAAATCCTTAAGGGTTCCCTCAAGTGGGTTTAGTCTCAATAGAGAGGGAAGAGAGACCTTATCTAGATGGTCTAGGAGGTATGGATACCCGGGGTCATAGGTTATATGGATGTGAAAGTTGAGAAGTGGTGGAGGGCTTAAGTGAAGTTATGGAGTCAGCTCCAGTAACAAAGAGTGGGGTAGTGGAGAAGATAGTAGAAGGATGATCGAGTAGGCATGTGAGAGGGAATGTGGAAAAGCTAGAAATGGATGCATATGAAACATGTAATTGTTGTGAAGTGCATGTAAAAGAAACAGAAGAACAAAGAAAAGGAAGAGGACCCATGGAGTGAGTAGCCACTGCAGCATTCTAAGATCTCATCATGGATGGAGATGTAGGCTGCAGAGAGGCAAAACAAGTTGGTAGAGAAGTGTCCCCATACATAGCCATCGGACTAGTAGCATGAGGAGGTTGTTCTTCCACCAGAGGATCTTTAGATTGTGGATTCTTAGTGCCTTTTTCCAATGAATAAGTCACCGAAAAGAGAAGGGAGCACTCCTTATATAGCTTCCCTACCTTGTGACACCTTCTACACCTGAATGGGACTCCCTCATAGTCTAGGGTTTGTTTGCAAGTGAAATGATTCGAATGCAAAGTAATATTTTCCTCTAATCATTCTCTAGTGTCAACGTGAATCAGTATGTAGGCCATAGATTTGTTGTTAGAAGTTGCATATGATAGATCATGATCCAAATAGGTACCCAGTGCATTTTTGATGCGAATAAATATGTCCTCTAACCAAAAGTGTAGGGGTAGCCCTGGAAGACGAACCCAAATCAGACTTGCACCCAACTACTCTTGTTCTAGATTGAAGAGGGGGCTCCATCATTTTAGAAGCATAGTGTCCATTTCGATATGCCAGTAGCGGGAGAGTACCCAATCTATGTATTCTTCTTGGTGGAAATTGAGGGCAAATAATCCTAAACTTAGAATGGTGATCGACGTAATTTCCTTGAGTTAAGTGCCCCAAATATCGAAGGTCTAGAGGCGAAGCCTCTTAGCCGAATATGTTCTTTCCCTCACATGCCACACTAGAACCCTATTGGCGGTATCCACCACTTTTCCCATAATGATACTTTCCACAAATCTAAGATTGATGTCCTTGCTCAAGGTCTTGGCACACTTACTCTTCTTAGCCTTACTAGTCTATGGAGCATCTAGATGGCCCCGAAAGGGGTCCCGATTGCCTTGTGAGACTTCCTGTGGCGAATGGGAGGAGTTCCAAGGGTTAAATGCCAGAATATTGAAGCTGCTAAGACGAATAGGAAAACTCCCCTGAAAAGAGGTAGGGTTAGGGTTATTGTCCGATGTCGAGTGATGGATAGAGGATATCCTAGATTGTGACAACACTAAAGAAATGGGAATACCAGATGATGTAGGGTGAAGGGATGCCTCGAGAGAAATAGAATCAAAGGTAGAAGAGGGTGCAATGCAAGCGACAAGAAGGTTGAGCGTAGAAGGAGAGAGTGGAGGGCACTCAAACCTAGGAGATGCAACGGGGGGAGTAGAAGTTGGCAGGTAGGGCACTGATGGTCTAGAAAGCTCAATGACAAACATTGGGCTTGTCTACAGGAGAAACGATGTTCAATGAGGACCAAAATCTGACACACTATGAGGAAGCATCCAAATCAGCTCGTTGGGATTTAGGTCGATGGAATAATCGACAACATCTAACTCCATTCTAACAGCTACATATAGAATCAGGGATGAAGGTAAAAATTGTAGAACAGGTAGGGATCTAGCCCACAAGCTGTCACGATGAGCTCCTCACTGCAGGAAAATGGCAAAAGCAACGATGGTGATAGCAAAACATTGGACTGCCTATTATCTTAGACCCTGTGATGCTTCAGTGCAGAGCGCCTTCTTCCTCTCATACCGCAGTGGTGAATTCTTCATCATTAGATTGTATTTTCATGAAAAGGGTTTGTTGTTGTAAAAGGCTAATGATATAATCATGGGACAAAAGAAATCCCTAAAATGACTCCGTTTTGATGCAGAAACTCAGAATGGAAACTAATTATATATATGTTTGACCTCCTAAAGTTCTGGAAGAAAAATATTGGTAGAGAAATGTGTGTTAATGTAAAAATATACCATTGGATTTTATTGTTTAGCGTTCCTATGTCTAGATTCGTAAGTGTTATTACTACGAATTGTGAAACAATTTCGGAAACAGATGTTGTGAACCGAACTGTTGAATGTATTTGTTTTGTTTACTTTATTTGAAAATGTTATTACAATTGCTTAGACAGTCTCAGTGTATTTAATTGGGATGCATAAGTAATGATATTCATTGTAATGGACATTTATTTCATAATTATATAAATTTTGTAAACTTATTGCACTAATAAAAATATGTTATTATCCTACTTTATAAACCAGTTGAAGTAAAGGAAAATATTCTCGAGTGGTTTTAACATATTCTATAAAGCAAGACAATGCCCAAAGTCAATGATACTCAAAATGATGTGACACTATCTACTTCAATAAAATTTGTTACACCCACAATTCCTAATATGGTCTTTAAATATAGATTATTTTTGAACCAAGTTTTAGATAATGATAAAATAATTGCTTTCATACACTATTTCGAAAGAGTTAATGTAAATATCCAACCAAAACATACAAATAGAAAACATGAAAAGAATTACATCTACAATATTGTTATTTCCATTAACGAAAAACAGTAAACATGACACTCGATGCGATGACTGGATGCGATGATTGCATTTCAAATATCTCTCAACACTGTGATGGAATGAATTCGTGAAGAAGTAAATACAAAAAATTCACATGCATTCTTCCATACCTATGCTTCAAAATTTTGATCACGATTTCGCTCAAGCTTTTTACGATCCCTTAATAAACACTAAATGTACATCAACACAAGAATTAGTGTGAAGGAATGTTTAGGATATGCTATATTTATTATATTTTGATTGCAATTATAACTAGCACATCGACCTAAAGTATCATTGGTGAGTGTTGATAGGTAGCAGATGCAGAAGATAAATCAGTTCCATTTGGAGAATGGATGGTGAAGTCTCTTGGTGTGGACCAAATCCAACTCCATTATACTTTTGGGCGTGGATTTTCTCAACTCCTTGGTCAAGCTTGACCATGTAATTGCACTTCGGGACAAGCATACAATGGTTGAAATAGTTAGCATTTCCTTCTTCCTCTTGCTGGAATAGTTGGCACTTTGGCTTAAGAACACATCTGTGGAAGGAGTTGTTGGATAATAGTTCGAAATCAAATGAATTCATTGTTGAAAGGTGGGGATTCGAAAGGAAGACAATGTTTTGATGTATACCACTGTCTAATCATGTGCGTTCCATCCAATTCCATGACAATTACACCTATCGCTGTAAAAAGACTTTGACTCCCTCCTATTCCATCATTCTCCTTTTTCTATGCAAGAAACCTTTGTTAATTTTACCATTATTGAAAAGCCATGGCTCTGGCCCATGGTATGGTATTGTAACATACCCTATTTATAGATTAAGGAACTCCATAATAAAGTGGATCTAAATCTTCATGGATAAAAATCTTCTTCCACGCTTTTTGAAATGAATATATGTTTAGGTTATAATAATAATGATAATAATAATAATAATGTTAATTTCATAAAATTTGAAATGTTAGCAACGTGAGATGTATGATGAAGTAAATGTTTTGATCTTTATTATGGATTGATAATTATTAACATTTACTTGCCATTTAATTTATATAATTGTGCTAGTATGTAAATTTCTATTCAAAATGTACTATTTTTTTAACATTGATAATTTAAATACATTTTAAATATTTTAAACATACTTTAGTACTAAAGGTTTTAAATATTTGGAAATACATTTTATAGTGAATTACTCTTGTGTTTACCTGTTTTTGTTAATCATATTGGGAGTGAGATAATTTATCATATTTTGGTTATTGGATTTGTGTGTTTAGTGTAGAGTTTTCTTCTCAAAATAGCATGCATACTTTACTTTGTATGGTTTTAAGTATAGAAATAATTTGCATTGTTTTTTTCTTCTTGTTTTGCCTTGCTGTTTTTTTTGTTGTAGTAATTTTAGATATATTTTCTTATTTTTAAATTTTTTTTATACAATATTGAACAACTAAGAGTTTATCCTAGGAGACTAGAAAGAAAATTCATAGTTAAGAGTATGTATTCCTTAGACGAAACTATTCTCCAAACCTGCATCCTTGTATTTTCGAAACAACTAGTACACATTTCAAGACATGGGAAAATGAGCAAGTATTTTTGGTATCAATACATGTTATTAATTCAGGCTCATTCAAATGGCTATTGCTAGTAGGACTGCCATCACAACAAGTGACATCAACAAAAATATCACTAGAAAGGTAACCTATTTAGGGGTTTTCCTCTTAATAAATTTTCCTCTATCCCTAAACCTTAAATGGAGAAAGAACCTAGGAGTTTTGAAAATGTGGTAAGAAAGAAAAAATCAGATAGAAAACCTTCATTGGATGTTGATTTCATTAGAAAATATCATGTAATTGATATGAAATGTTATCCAAGAACATGGTGGAAACCTTAAACAAGGTTACCAATAATACTAAGGAGTAATCCCACCAGTTATAAGAAACATGGGAAGGAATGATATAATCAATGAAGTGAAGAAAAAATAATAGTGGAGACAACAAAGACACAAATGGATTAAGACATTAGAGACCTAATAAACATAGAGAAGGGAGAAGATATGGAGCTTAGCAAGCTTGATTTCCAGTATTTAGTAGTGGAATGGGATGGAAAGGAGACTAACTCAATATTGAATCAATAAATTCAATTTTTGACAAAAGTATTGATAAAAAAGGATAATTTCAAGAATAAAAAATGCAATGTAAGCATCACTAGTCTATTTATTTAGCAGTTAACACTAAAACCCTAAAATAATGATAAAAATAGGAAAATAGAATAAAAGGAAAAAGAAAGAAGAACTAAGAAACTTCTACACGAGTTGAGAGAAATGTTAGTGAATTTAATAATAATGGCATTGATGATGAACATGTTCCACCCCACCCCCTCAAATACCCAGAGAATATATTATCATAAATTATCAAATGAATGAATGAAAGAAACAAATATATATTAAAAATAAAATTCTGAAGAAAAGCCAACTATGGTTATTCTATAGGTAAGAGAGTCCTCAACTGATATGCTCTCCAAAATTGATACTACTTATTCAAGAAACTATAACTCAATGAAATTAGATGTACACGAGACATCAAGGGGAATTACTTTATTATACATCCCCCATGATATTATGCTTTCAAGCATCTTTTCCACTCAAAGAATTTTCATAATAAAGTATCAACTAATATGTTGACATAAATGGGCTTTATTTCCAATATTTATGGACCCAACCTAACTAGGAATATATGTTTTTCTTTTTTCACAATATTCAACCCATCCCTTATATTATAGGACATGGTTACCCATATGTGGGAAAATATTTATGGTTGAATCCATGGATGAAAATAGGGGAGATTGATACATTTCTTGGGGTGTAAGATTTAAGAACCATAAATGTTGACAGAGAGGAGGAGAGAGAGCATACAAATATGTTCTGAAACAATTCTTATAAAAACCTTAAATAGAAAATACACACAGTGAATACCTAACAATATATGAAAAGAAAATAATTCTTTATAAAATGCATAAATCATTTATCCTACATTTTGGAGGACACACTTGTCCTTTCACAAGGTGAGGCCCATCATTTATGGTATTCTAGGTGTCTTCTTGAGTTAGAATACCATGGGTACATACCATGTGTGGATACTACTTTCCATTCGGATCAAGATTCTTCCGTTAGGAAGAAATGGTACTCATCATGTCAAGTTCCCTCATGAGAAGATTCTTTTGAATATGAGCCTATGAATAGAAGGGCTTTGTGTGGTTGACCCATAATCATGGTGAGAAAAGGTCAAAGGATATAGTATTCTATAATGCCTATGGGCCAACTTTCATATTGATAGTGTTTGGAATAGAAAATGAACATCAATGGCAAGGGTGTTTTGTATTTGACCCATAAAAATGGTTTTGTAGGTGACCCACAATTGTGATAAATGAAGGTCCAGAGATATTGGTACCCCATGATAGTTGTGGGCCAACTCTGATACAAATAGTGTATGGAAAAGCCCTAGATGGGAAAATATCCATTGACATGGATCTATGATGGAAGTTTCCCCTAGAAAGTTATAGTGTCAAATGTCTTTGTCTTGTTGTATATGACGTCAAAACGTTTCACCCAACTAGTGCCAGTGACAAAATTCTTTTGTTGGAGGGGATCCAGAATGATAATCTTCCATTGGAATGGGCTATGAAAAAAGGTCTTCCATTGAGAAGGGCCAATATCATAAGTATTCCATTGGAAAAGGATTTCGCAATGGAAAACCTAAGAAATATTACATAGGTGAGGGATTTGGAAACATCGAAAACATTCCAATCGAAATCTTAGTGTTGTGTACGAAGATCCAAAACCTTCCACTCATTTTGGATGTGACTTGAAAGTTGATCTGAAATATTCAACATGTACGAGCTATAGTCTAAAGAAATAAGAAGCCCTTCACTCTAGGATCTCATGCATAGGTAGTGGGAAATGCATCATTGGGAGAATATATACACGAACCAAAGGCTTGGTTCATGTTTTGGAATCCTACCACATTACATCCATACCTTTTCTCACCCCTATTATGGAGCACACACCATGTATTATGGCCATCATTTTTTCTTTTGTGAACATGCATTTCTATGAAAAATTTTGAACCTCTTGAAACATGTGACTGGTGGCTAAAATCATGGATGGTATGAGATGAAATAGGATGAATTCATTCACACCATTTCCTATGACATTCGTGGCAACTATGTCATCACTCATATTCATGTCATTGTAACCTTAAAAGCTATAAAGCCTTGGATTTTATATTCTTGAGAGGTTAGAGAGGGACTCTATGCTTAGCATAGTGGTCGCCCTTTTTCCAGGTATCTTGGTAAGCAAAGGTTCAGTTTGAATGTTGAGGAGAACCATGAACACTCTAGAGGCTTGAAAGGTAGTGAGCCAAGTGTAGGCTTTGTCCATGGTACTGTCCACATTATTATAATGTTCAACCTTACAATCTGGGGTGTGGGGACTGATGAGAAAATACAAGACACTCCCATACTAGTTGTGCATCTTATCCTCCCAGGCATATGCCACATATTCATCCTTAATTTATGCATGGCTATAATCTCTTGAATCTTGGAAGGTGGGGTAGTATTCTAGGGTGGAATCAATAAAGGAAACAACATAATGAGGATTATTGAGTTCTTTGAGCATGTACCATTGCATCCTGGGAGAACCATCATTGAGAAAGATGTAGGCTTGTAGCTTGGCCATGAGGCCATAACTCCACCAGACTCAAACTTGGACTAGTGTTTTGTTCTCAGAAAAAACTTATGCAACCCATTCATTCCATTATCGAAGGGCACATAAAGACTAACATCATTTCCAATCTATAATTCCTCCACCATATATTTGGTTTGAGGCATGTCATCATTATGTTACTCCATCTTGGAGCTTCCTACAACCCTTTTAGTGGATACAACAACCATAGGGTTTTATCCTTTTCCCCTTACTGATGATTTCTCGACGGATTCGCTGGTCACGATCCCTTTGGACCTTGCTAGTGATTTCATGAAATCAATATGGTGAATGATTTGAGGAAATAAAAGGCATAACCCTCACCAAGGAGAAAATTTAATCTTCCATCTAAATAATAACTAGAATCTCAAATCAATGGGCTAGACATACATTTGTTAAACCATTTTGGCTCTCATACCACTTATCGAGATCATAGGGGCTATGATCTAGAAACAATAAATAATGAGAGAGAGAGTAGGAGAGAAAGAATATAAATATGCGATGCAACTATTGTTAGAAAAACCTTGAACAAAAAATACACACACTCAATACCTAACAATATATGAAAAAATATAACTCTTTCTTATATGGATAAAGCATTTAACCTACAATGTGAAGGAACCAATGTGAAGATACCATGGATGGATACCATGGGTGGATTCCACTTTCTATTCAAGTCATGGGTATGAGATGACCAGATGTAGATTTGTGGTTTTTCAAAGTCAGTAATTGAAGCCTAATTACAGTTGAAATGGAAACATCCAATGAAACTCACACCTAGGACAATAGAAGAGGGGTCCTTCATCACGTAAGCTCTAGACTAGATGAATTTCCTTATATATTTTTGAATTCATAGAAGGATTTAATTGAGAAAAATGGAGCATGTTTTGTATAATATCATCCTCAAAGGTAGAACAATGAAACTTATTAGCCACAAAATCCAACATCAAATATAGTTGGGGGAGTGTAACAAATAAGAGGAAGTCTTATGACAACAATAATTAAAATTTTGGTGGGTAGATGAAAGAGAGAAGGACACACAATTCTTCAAGTTATCCATGGTTTAACATCAACATGGTAACTTGTTCTCAACCCTAAAAGATAGTTAGGGCTTGAAGCTATAGTGAGATGTTAACATTGAAAAGGAATTGAGAAATTACTAATAATATTTGCTCACTCAACCTAAGAAGTTTTTAGAGGAGTTTATTGAAATAATTGCATTGAACATTCCAACTTTGATTACCTAGTCAAAATTTTGTGATTATTAAATTAAATAACTATATATATAGTCCTCTATTCAATATTAAACCATAAAAAATATCTATATTATTGACGCAAACAATTAATATATTTAATATAAAAGCTAAATAGTAAAGTGTTCCATATTGAATTGCATTGCTAATTTTTATAAACGAATCTCTAAAATTGTTAATATCAAATATATAATTAAGTTGTTAATATGAAAAAAATGATTAACAAATTTGACAGTTTTAAACATTAAAACCATTGTTAATATATTTTACCATATTTGTAATTGGAAAATTTCTCTTTTTATTTTGATTAATGACTTTTTACTATATACAAAAGCTAAAATTTCTAATTTAAACGTTAACATGTTAACCGACTTTAACAAATTTGAAATCAGTGACCGTGCCACATCAGAGAAAAACGGCACTCAAATCTTGAAAACGGGCATCAGCCAAGTCAGGAGAAAGTATTTAAAACACACATTTATTGGAATAAAAGATCGTGGAGGGTATCCGAGGCTATCGATTGCAGGTGGATAAAACGGCTATGATGTATTATGGAAAATAGTGAAATTGAAAAAGTCATAGGATGTTTTCCATCCGTCGAGAGAGCTCGTAGTGAGAGTTGCTGCTTAACCACTTAGCATGCACACGGAGAATGCAGAACCTCGTGGCTTCCAGCGAGAGGACGTGGTCGTTCAAGTGGTGATCGAGGAGACGTGATGGGATTTCAGAAAAGGAGGCCGTCAGATTCCATTTCTGTGAACACCGTCTGTTCATTAATGGTATATATAACGATTACCTCTATTCATTGCAAAAGTATTTATAATAATTATTTCTATTCATGAAACTACATGTGTTCTTATCTCTATTATCCTTATTCAGGAAAATACATCTTGGGTAGTGGGTTCATTTCTGCTTTTTCTTTCTTTTGTGGATGATTTAGCAATGTCCATCGTTATTTTTCTCTTTTTGCTTGTAGCCATTACGTGGGTTTCAGGTTTTTGATTTTTACGGTTTAGATTTTGCTTTGGTTGATGTACTCCTCACATGTTGTGAAGCGCTTAAAAAAGATATGTACTGTTTCTTTGGAGTTTTTTTGGTTTTCTGGGTGAGTGTTACAAGAGTTATGCACTGTTTCTTTATCATGGAGTTGCAAAAAGATGGAGGAACGATATCTGGAGCATCGCCGAAGAAAAGAAAAAAGAAGACGGAAAAGCAGCAGAAGGAAGGAAATGGAGAAGGGTACAATTTTATAAGCCGAACAAAATCCGAGATCTCCAAGATGGCCAGAGAGCAGATAGGATAGATATTGATTGTATAATGTATTATACATGACGAAGATCATATCCACACAGCGGCCGATCATGTCAAAGATGACCTAGCTTACGGCTGGCCCCTTTTCTACTAATTTATAATTTTGGTATCTGTATTTTTTATTTTCACTTTACTATGTTCAAAGGCGCCACCACCCTCAAACTCGTTTTGTTTTTTGCAGTTTTTCGTACGGAGCAACTTGGAAAACCATAAGAAATTAGGTATACCTGGCTTTGTTTGTCTGGGACGGGTACACAGATTAGATACATAATTCTTTATTGTCCCACTGACAAAGTGATATCGATCAGCTAGGCTGGCGTATCTAATCGGATTCCTGAAAATTCATTGTTTATCCTATTATGCTTTTTCACTATTCAATCTAGGACACTAGAACCAGCATCTTTAAAGAGCTTCCTTCACGCAGAAACAGGCAATCGCCGAGTATGTCCTGACCACTGTATTGTAATTGTGAGATTGGTTTTCAGTCAGAGCGAAAGGATAAGCCCTGTCTGAAATTTTTGTCTAGCAGGTCTTTTATGCTACATTCCACAAGAGACTCCTGCACGATTGGGCATTTTAGGATTAGTTAGGGAAGAATGGTTTTAGAGGTTTCCACCGATACGCTACCTCCTCAATGGGCCATTAGTACTCATATGAGTCAAAGTACGGTACTCATTCTTCTCGAGTTGCTCTGCACTGTCATATCCCTCATGGGGTTAGCTTAGAAATTGTACCCTTGTTCGGCTTATCTCTATTATCCCTGTTCAGGAAAATACATCTGTTCTTCAATTTTGTATATGGGTGATACCTTTTGCATTCAAACTGAGTGTAGCAGAGCAGAATGCTAGAGGGCAGAGCATCTTGGGTAGTGGGTTCATTTCTGCTTTTTCTTTCTTTTGTGGATGATTTAGCAATGTCCATCGTTATTTCTCTCTTTTTGCTTGTAGCTATTACGTGGGTTTTGGGTCTTTGTTTTATACGGTTTAGATTTGCTTCTCCCTGCGAGATGATAGGATATGTTGCCTTGGTTGATGTACTCCTCACATGTTGTTCTTTGGAGTTCTTTTGGTTTTCTGGGTGAGTGTTAAAAGAGTTATGCACTGTTTCTTTATCATGCAATTGAAAAAAGATGGAGGACGCATCGCCGGAGAAAAGGAAAAAAGAAGAAAAATGGGAAGGAAGGAAGGAAATGGAGAAGGGTACATTTGTCTCGCCAACAGGAAGAAAAGCGTTCAACTTGCCGAACCAGCGAATTTCCCTTTCCTGCGTCGTGTAGTTCAACGTTTTCTAAAAGTGGGGTGCTGATAGCATCGACTGTGCTAGTTCTATCCGTTGGGTTGTACATCACTTCTAAATCGCATTTAAAGACTTCCACATTTGTTACATTCGTTTCTTTATCGTTTCTTTATGGAGTTTCTTTTGTTGTTTGAAAGATTGCGAAGGAGTTCCAGTGGAGACGTGGGACTCTGTTGTTAACATGCAACTTTTGGAAGATAATTATGGGAGGTATTCCTCATATACTTTATACTTAGAACGCCTCATATTTGTCTTTACTTTAGTTGCTAAAGAATTTATGTGATCATTTTTTTTAAAGAATTTATGTTGTATTTTGTAGTATAAGAAATATTACAAAAAATAAATGAGATAAATAGAGTAAAATTATTAGCTGATTATTTTTATTATAATTTTTTTTTCTTATAATTAATTAATTTGTTTGTTTAATGTAATGTGATTTAATTTAGTTTTAAGTAATATTTATTATTACATATTTAAATGATATTTTGTTTTTTAGAGAAATAATATTGTGAAGATATTTCATTGTATTGTTTTGAATATAAAATATAAGCATGTTGGGGTTGTTAAAATTTAAAAGGAGAAAGGTAAAGAGAGAGGGAGAAAGGTAGAGAGAGAGAGTGGAGGTATAGGAAGAGAGACACAGGGAGGGAAAGATAGATAGGGGTAGAGAGACAGTGAGAGGGAATGGTAAAGTATAGAGTGAGGGAAGGAGGGAGTGGGAGAGAGGGGTAGAGACAGAGGGATAGGGTAGGGGAGAGGAAGGGGGAGAGGGAGGGGAAGGGAGGAAGAGAGAGAGAGGAAGGGGGGATGAAGAGGGGGAGTGCGAGAGGGAGGAGAGAGGAAGAGACAGAAGGTGAGAGGTAGGGGGGAGAGAGAGGGAGGCACGGGGGAGTGAACAAGAGGGAGGAGAGAGAGAGAAGGTGTGGGAGAGAGAGAGCGAGGGGGAGTAGGAAGGTAGAGAGGGAGAGATGGTGGGTTGGGGAAAGGAAGGAGAAGGGGGAGAGGGAGCGAGAGATAGAGAGGGGGAGGAAGGGGTTAGAGAGTGGGCTAGGGAGAGAGAGCGAGAAGCTGAGGGAGAAGGTGTGGGAGAGAGAGAGAGAGAGGGGGAATGGGAGTGAGGGAGAGATAGATAGTGGGGGGAGGGAGAGACAAAGGGTGGTGGAGGATGGGGGTGAGAGACAAAGAGAGAGAGAGAGAGAGAGGAAGCAACTGTGGAGATGGGGATGGGGAGAGAG
>APFE031647873.1:2971-16548 GCA_000404065.3 Pinus taeda
GCCACTTGATGCCCAGGTTCAGTCTCTAAAACAAGAAGTGTTTGAACTGGAAGTCCTAAATAGGCACATAATACAAGAAAATGAAACACTCAAAGAGCAAGGTAAAGTGGACAAAATAGTCCATGACAATACCATGCTCCATTTAGGACTGTGGCAGAAGAAGAATAGAAGACTGAAAAAGAGATGCAAGAAGCGAAGCAGGGCTCTAATTAATCTCAAGTTTAAAAGTCTAGTTAGAAAACCAAGGATGATGATGTCAATGGCATCAAGGAAAAAGAAAAGAGGACTAGATTTCCTTGCAGAGGCCTCGGAGCATGTAGATTAAAAGGGAAATCACACGGTTTTGGTTGCATGAGGACATGCAACACCTTCACAGCGGGGGTATGTTGAGCCTCAACCTTGCACCTTCCTACACACCCTCTTAACCCTCATACTCCACTCACTTCACTCATCCAGTGGTTGAATCATTGCATTATAGTTTAAAAAGGACTATTTATATGGTTTTTTAACTATACTGATGTCTGTTTTTTGGTTTAGTCTTTTGTTCATGAAGCTGCAGAAACTTGTCAATTTCCGCAGCCAGCACAAGTTTCCGCAGCCTGCACAGGATTCCGCAGCCATTTTGTTAAAGGCTGTGCTCCAGGTGTCTTCTAAAGGAACGGGCCATATGGGCAAGCTCCAGATGGCATGTACATGGATCGTGTCCCTTTGAACCGGCCAAATCATCATTTTTGAAGCCGCGGTCAACCTAAGTCAAAGACGTGGCCAACCGAAGAGTCCAGCGGTGGCACGTTACTGTTAAAGGCACGTGAATGATATGTGGCCTAGTTCCCAGCTCACGGAGGCTCCAGCGCACCTGAGGATCGTTTTTGAACAACGAATCTAACAGCCCACCACTCCAGTATTTAAGAAGCATAACGACAGATAACTAGATCTTGGCTCATGGGATCTACGTGTCCATGGCACACAGTTAATAGCCTAAATAGTTGATTAGTTAACTGTAGGACTTTTACATTATAAATAACGTGTTTTCAAACGCTGTAAAGAGACTTTTGATGCATAGAATTTCTGATCTATTATGTAATTTCCGCACGCTGTTGGTTGTACCACCCCACTGTTTTACATGTTGCTAATTTGAATACATGAGTAGACCTTTCTGAAGATAGTTTTGTGATCATTTGATTAGCTGAAGTGGCAGAGGGCCCTTGCATACTGAAGCCCTGTAAAGTATTTGTTTAGTTTCTGTATGCTTTTATTTTGTCATTAGTTTGTACATAAGATGTTTTGTTTTATGATTTCTTCTGTTTATATCTTTGTCTTTATAAACTGATCAGTGTTTTTTGCAGGTCCTTTTAGGCAGCCCGGGAAATCTTTTATCTTCTTTAATAAATTTTGGCATATGTGATCATCTTGTCCTGCCTGCTAACCTTTATTTTCTGCAATTTACATTCAGCATTGTCGTTTTCAAATTGTTATTTTTTTTTCTTTTTCTGCTGAATTAGATGTCATACTACTTAATAATTTTATGATTTCTTTCTGTGATCAATGACTATATCAGCAGGAGATCAGAAGATCACTAATGGTGGTGTGATTTAAGTGTCATATTAATTACTCATAGTTGTTTTCCATAAAGTAGATTGAGCTGAATGGTAAAGAACTAAAGGAGTCTAAGTAGTGTGATTAATTTCTTTTTATATTTAGTTATCATATTGCTTGTTATGTTCATAATTACTTCCCCAAGGTAGATTGAGCTAAGGGGTAAAGGATTTGAAGAATCCAAGTAGTGTGATTAGTTTACTTATGCAATTTATTTTCTTTAACAGTTAAATATCATATTGTTTGTTATGCTCATGATTACTTCCCCAGGGTAGATTGAGCCAAGGGGCATAGGATCTAAAAAGCTGAAGTAGTGTGAGTTAGCTACTTTACTTTAGTTTGAGTTGTTTTCCAAGTTTTTGCTTTCTTTTCATTTTCAGCAGCAAGGATATTGGACCATTGCCATTAGTTCACTTTTTGATTGGTTTCATTTTAGTTATTGTAAAGCTTTCTTTTGAGCATTTTTCAAACATAGAAATCATAACCATTCACACTCCACACACTTCACACTTCACTTTCATCACCACACATTAAGAAAAAAATAAAATCCAAAAACAAACTAAAAAGCTTAAAACGACAAAAACTTAAGAAAATGGTTATCTAAGTACATATAGTACACCTCACTTCGTCAGTCTATGAACCCCGGGTTGACAATATAAATAGCAATTTAGATCACACTAAATTGACCAAACAGGCAACAGCCTCAAAGAACGATCCTCCTAATGTGCAGAAAAAAGGAAAAGAGACAGCTGATCCTACCACCAGTAAATCGCCATCAACAAATGAGAGATCCAATCAGCGAAGTGGATCAAAGGAGAAATATGAAAAGAAGGACGTTGCAGCGAAAGAGGTAGAAAAAGTTTTAGTTTTCAATTTGGAAAATGAAATTGCCAAGATAAAGATATCCATTCCTTTGACTAAGTTGATGAAGGGAGAAGGGGCAAATGGATTGTCGCCTTGTTGGAGTATGATCTGGAAATCAAACCGACTAAGCTCATTAAAGGACAAGGGTTGGCCAAACTAATGGCTGAGTCAAATCTGCACGTCTTGGACATCAATCTCATTGCTGCTATGTCCGAGGAAAATGAAGAGAATCTGCCCATACAGGTATCAGAAATGTTCCTCCTTTCTCCTTGGTATTCGAACATCATTTATATACTCCAAAATATGTCATCACCACCTGGAATGGCTAAAAACAAAAGTAGGACACTGAAATTGAAAGCTGCAAAATTTTGTGTCATGAATGATGCACTTTATTGGAAAGACCCTAGTGGTATCTTGCTAACTTGTTTAGTGGAAGAAGAAGCGAAATAGGTAGTGGAGGAGTTTCACAAAGGGGATTGCAGAGGCCATCTTTTATGGAAGACAACCGCCAATAAAATCTTGAGAACTTATTATTGGCCAACCCTTTTTTCTGATGTGTACAAAATAGTGGGCAACTATCATGAGTGTCAGATTTTCCAAGGTAAGAGGAAGTTGCAGCCTTTGCCACTCAAACCCTTTGAAGTCAGTGCTCCATTTCAGCAGTGGGGTTTGGATTTCATCGATGAAATTTATCCTTCTTCTTCTTCAGCGCAGCACAAGTGGATCCTCATGGCGATGGATTATTTCACCAAATGGATTGAGGCAATACCTACAAGGCAGGCCACCAATTCGGTAATTATCTCCTTTCTTGAAAATAACATTTTGTCTTTTTTTGGCTGTCCCAATAAGTTGATCATTGACAATGCAGCAGCCTTCAAATCAAAAAGAATGATTGATTTTTGTCATAAGTATCAAATCACTTTGGGGCATTCGACAACCTATTATCCACAGGGCAATGGATTGGCCAAATCCTCAAATAAGTCTCTTGTCAACATTATCAAAAAGCTGTTGGAAATTAACAAGAAAAGTTGGCACAAAAAGCTGGTCAAGGCACTTTGGGCAGACAGGGTAAGTCACAAAAAGTCTATAGGCATGTCTCCTTTTGATCTTGTGTACGGTGTGGACATAGTTTTCCCAACTTCTTTAGCAGTCTGGTGGTGAAACATTTGCAAGAATCAGGCAGCGAAGAGGATGGTTTGCAGCGGAGGATTAATCAAATGATTCACTTGCAGCAGACTAGGGAGGAGGTATCTCAAAATACTTTCAAGTTGCAAGATAGAATCAAAAGAATATATGATTGAAAAGTGAAGGCGGATAGCTTTGAGATAGGAGATGTAGTGCTGAAATGGGATGCAAGGAATAAGGAGAAAGGTAAACATGGAAAATTTGAAAATCTTTGGAAAGGACCGTACAAGATCGTTGCTTATCGGGGCCAGAATGCTTTCCTGCTGTAAGATCTGAATGGCGAAGATTATCCGGGTGGAGCGGTCAATGGTCGGCTCCTCAAGCGGTATTATTTATGAGATATTTTCTGTTGTTCTATTCATCATTGTATATACCAGTGTGTTTAAATTCCATTGCAAGTGTGCACTGATTTCATTCTTTAGCTTGGGGCTCGAGGTGAAGGGTATAAAGTTGGTGTTTGATTTCAGTTTTGGTTTGGTTCATTAGAGTCAGGTTAGTCAGTCAATTTCAGTCTTGAAAATGAGTCATTTGTGAGTCAAGTTCATTCCTGAAATTGAGTCTTTAAGTCAAGAGTTCAGTTTTTTTCGTTGAAGTTATTTACTCCATAGCCTAATGGACGAAGGCACTGTCAGCTTTCCTAGAGATCTGTAGTTCTTGGCACCTCCAAGGAGCTACCATCCCCATTGGAGCCAATGTTAGTGTCGGTATCTTCATCCCTCCGTCAGAGATCAAATCCTCTTGTTGCATTTCATATTAGGTGTCCTCCCCAGTCATCTGCATTCCATTAGACGCATGGATCATCTGACGAGAGTGGTTTTCCTCATGTCCCTCATGTCATTTACCTGCTAGTTCATGTATGATCATTAAAAAGGCATATACAATCTTCTTTTTATCTAAAATCGCAAAAGCTTGTCTTTAGGGTTTCATTGCCAATTAGGTCAGGGTTCCATTAGGGTTTCGTCAATAAATGCTTCAAAGTGTCCAATAATCACCAGCAGGCCATGAGGAGGTTTCAACATCAATAAATTTCATCACCAAGTGTTGAAATTGTGTTTTTCCTCAAAATGTGTTTTTCCTTAAAACTCTGTTTTGAGGAAAAAACAAAGTATTTAGTTTTTATTGTGTAAAAATCATGTAAATTTTGTTTTTCTCATTGTAAATTTATTCATCTGCACCCCGGTTCTTTCCTTAGCCCAGAAGCCCCATCACCTGCAAAACAAATAAAGCTCAAGTCATTTGGTTCATTGTAAAGCCAAAAAGAAGTGAAAAAGTCCAAAAAACAGAATGTAAAAATAAAGTCATGTTAAAAACATTGTAAAAGTGGGTTTCATGAGCTAAGATCTCAAAAGCTCTTTGTTTATAAGCAATGCCTTCATATGAAAAGTTAATTTGCAAAAGACAAGCAAGGTCAAGTGATTTTGTGGAGCAAGAAAGAAAATTGGGTGAAAATCGTTCCTGGTGACCGGCACGGTGCACTAGGCAGGAGGCGCGGCACATTGGTGATCCTCGATGCACTGGGCCTTAGAACTCAGTGTATTTTTGCACAGGCGCGGTGCATTGGTGAGGAGCGGCGCATTGGGCTGGGTGTGCGGCGCACACAGCTAAAGAGCCCGAAAATTTACAGAATGACCTCCAATCGCCAAAAACACATGAATTCACCTTGTTCCAAGTAGGTTGAGCTCCACTTCTACTGTTTATCCAAGTTTGGTGTTTATGTTATGATGGTTGATGTGGTGAGTGTTTTAACAAATAACCAAACCCTACCATTTCAAATTACTCAAACAAAGATTGATGCCTAGGGTTTGACAACTATTTTGCCACCAAGTCTATCATCTCTCCATCATTCCCTTATCCCATTTCCCCGATTTCATTGTTCCCTAAGTTCCTCTATCCCCTAAAATCACTAATCCCCTATCCCAAGTTCCTTTCCCAAATTTCCAGTTGTAAAATCCCAAACCCTAACCTTATAGAAACTCCTAAAATATCCCATATTTCCCTAACTAAACTATCCCAACAGTCCCTAATCCCCCACTATTTTTCCCTCCCCTTATACTCCCTCATTTCACTATTTTCCCTTGGTGGCAGAGGTTAAACAATCATCAAAGGCAGTCCAACACAGTTTGACACATCAGCACCTATCTCCTCAGGACAATTTTTCCACCAACAATCATGGCATCTGATCCTTCATATGATTATGAAATGGAGACACAAAGTGATTCACCCACGGAGGGACATGCACCCAGGAGGCCTCATAGAGGGGGCAGACATATCAGAGAAGAACCAACCACTCTTGTTGAATTGCAGGCCTGCCCTCTTGCCATCTCTTGTTTCCAACATCATTCATGTTATGAATTTTGTGAAAATGTTGCTAGCATTCAGTTTCACCATGAGTTGGCTCCTTTGTTTGTATTGCATTTACATGGTGATCAAGTCACTCTAGCTGGTGTCACCTTCACACTTACACCAGAATCAATTTCAATAGCAACCGACATACCTAACATTGGAGAGCCATGGAACAAGAGGCAGAAAATTGACCGGCAGCATTATGAACCATATATTAAACCTGACTTCTGGAGGCAGCTCAAGAGAGTGTTTCCTTTCCGTTATCTCAGAGATGAATATGCTCCATTAATGAAATTTATCATGAAGTATTTCAGTCGTGAGGGACGGTTCTCCCGCCTATATGCTTATCATATCAGGCTGCTCATGCATTTTACCCGGGTATGGATGATGAACATTCCTTACGTCATGTGCCGAAATATTGAAAGGATGACCACTCTAGTGTAGCACAAGACCCCTCAGCAGCAATTTAACAGTATTTACCATTTTTCTCTCATAAAAATTGTGGTTGTCCATCAACTTGGCTTATAGGGGATCACTTGGGATGATTTCATCTCTCGTGAGTTTTTCAGAGCTTCTCATGGACCTTCACATACTTTACACGAGGTAGGTGGACCTTCTTATCAGCATGAAGGTCATGAGACACATACTGCTACTGTGCCATTATATATTACTTATCAGAAGGGCACTAGGCAGTGGTCCACGACAGCAAAGTGAGTGTTATCTCCACCTGGGGTGGAAGGGGCCTCGCTTCCATCATCAACACCACAGGTTCAGGACAAAGGCAAGAGGCCAATGCAGGATGAGGGGCCTTCAGGTGAGCGAGACTTTATTCTTGTTGAGGATGTTGGTATAGATATGGGCCCAGAAAGCAGAAGTCTCAAAGAGATCATCCAAGAGCAGCAGACAGAAATCAAAGCCTTGTCCCTCAACTTGGAGAGGGCTAAGTGGATTATAAAATAATTGGAGCAAAGGAATAAGTAACTTGAGGACCAGCAATGATCATGGAGTTACAAAACATTGGGGAGAACCGCCAAGCTGCGCAAAGGAGGAGGGCGGAGTTCACTTCACTTGAGCAAGAGATCAATGCTGATCGAGAGTCTTGGCTCGAGAGAGTCAAAATACACTTAGAGAGACTACTGGACAAGGCTGACAGGGACAAGGCATTGCTGAGACACATGGCTTTTCACTACATGGCGTGGAACAAGGTTTGCAAGGCACGAATAAGGAATTTAAAGGCAAAACTAAGGAAGGCGTCAAAAGGCAAAAGAGGCAAAAAGAGCATGATTGACTCCGGATATTGGCTAAGGAATCCTTGGACCATCATATCTCTTAATAGAGAAGGTCCAACCCAAATTTCAAGAAATTTGGAGCAATTTTTGCATTTTGGAAATTTTTTGCACAAAAAACAGAGTTTTCCTCCCTATGCGCCGCACCATGTGGCGCTCGCTTTTGCTAGAGGGCTCCAAATCACAAAAACTTTGCATTTCTGGATTTTTCATGAAAAGTTATGCTTGCCTACCTATGGACAAGAAATTTGGGCAGGTTTTGAGCCCTCAAAGAGGTCAAAAACACTCAAAAAATGACCTCACTGCCCATATTTTGACACACAAGAAGCAGCCTTGGGATATTTGAGTGTTGACAGGGAAAATGAAGACCAAATTGAAAAATTCCACTTGGGTTGGAAAGTAGATAGGTAGGCATCTCCAAAAAGACTACTTGGAGCTGATTTGGACATCAGGAAGGTCTTCAAAAGTGGGTCCAAACAGGCGCGGCGCATAGAGGAAAAATTACCAGTTTGACTCAGTTTGACTTTGTTTTTCACCCAGTTTTGCCTAGTTTGACTTTTTCACTTCCCTAATGGAAAATTTATGATGTAATTTGATGAAAATTGATGGATCATGATGTAAATATATTACATTTTTACTTTTATAGGTAGATTCATCAGTTTAGAGGTTGTTTGAAACTGAATGAATAAGTTTCCTTGTTTCTAGAGGCATGCTGTTATGTTGCCTAGATTCCAGTTCTCAATTTAGGATCAGTTGGATCAGCTCCTAAACATGTGAGCTCGACCCCTAGAGGCAAGGAGGAGCTATGTTTGTCTATATTATGTTTTTTTTCAGTCATTAGCATGGTTGGACTCTTGAGAAAAGCCTTGAGCTTCATTGTACATTCACATAAGTATTTTGGCTAAGGAATTGAGACCAGGATTTGCAACATTCTTTGGGATCCCTGTGGCATTTGTTTTGGTACAATGCTTTCTTATGTCTTTGTGAATTTATTCATGTGTTATATGTAGCATTTCTCTTTGTTTCCTCTAAGCTAAACAAACAAGAGTGTAAGTAGAATACATTGAGAATTGCAGTGCTCTACTTGAAGTTTGGTTTAATCTTTAATGTTTTCCACTGTTTGGAGAGGATCCATGGTTTCCCTTGCCCTCTTCAACTCCTCCTCAGTCTGATCCATCCACCTCACTTGATTTATAGTGCCAAATACAGTTGCCTACCTTGCCCATCGAAATCCTTGCAACACTGTGCCTCATTCCCTGCACCCAAAATCTGCCTTTCCCTTAGAGCCCACAAAAACACCAATTTATCAAACAAACTCCTTTACATCTATACCTAGCCTAATATTAGTAGCTATATCTGTCATCTCAAGCCCTTAGTGGTCATAATTAGCTGAGATTGACCCGGAGAGAGCCCTATCCTGACCTTGTAGGGCTAGCTACGAGGCTGAGCGTGGTTCGATGTGGACCAAGAAGCTTAGCTTTTTAGCTTGAGGTAAATCTAGGCTCTAACACGAGCAAAACTTATAGATGGTGGTCAAATACATGGTGTTGGAAATGCTTGGATCTGTCTAGAGGGTGAGATGGATGACTCTGCAGTTGATTTTAATTTTTCTGGAAATGTTGATTTTGATAATGTGGTTCAACACTTTCTTCCTTATGGGGTCCAGCAATGCCTATGAAGCTTGGCTATTTAAAAGAATAGAGTTTAGATCTCATTGTTGCTATTTCCCCAGATATCCTGGGCGTTGATGCTGATTTACGTTTGTAGGGATTTGATATCATTAGTTTGACTCCTTTTAGTGCTATTGGTTCTCCAAAGCCCATGCATATGAAACTAACAGGCAGGGCTAAATTTCATGGATTTGTTGTGGAATCCTTAGAGAGACCAGCTGCCAATTAGACTCACCAAATGTTAGTGGGAGGCACTATAGAGTCTATAGGAAAAAAGTGGTGCTTGAAAACATGGAGTAGTCAACTGGCACTTGTTATTTTGTTTTCCTAAAAGAATCCAACTCGAATGGAACATATCTTAACTAAAAAGGCTGAAAAAGGATTCCCCTGAAAGACAAGTTCGACATGGTGATATCATATCTTTGGTTAAACCCACCAGAGCATGAAAATGCTTTTGCATTTGTGTACGGAGAAATCAGGCAAGAGTTATCATCTTCACATCAACAAAATTCAGTGTCAAATACAACTGCAAAAGAAAAGCCCCCATTACAGATACATGTGGGAGGAATTTGTTGGCGATAGTAAGTGTATCAATGATTTTGGGATTGGAGGGCCTGCACTTGATGATGTAATAAGATTGTTGTGGTCAAATGAGGATTTACACCAAAAATTGGAAGCTCATGTTTTAACAATTAAAAAGCTACACTCTGAAGCCCGTGCTATTGCTGGTCATCATGATAATGCATTGAAGGAGCTTCGAGAGTCAACCTTTGTTTCATTTCAGGAGGAAGCACACCTAGTTCGCATGTTTGTAATTGTCAGGGACTTCTCAGGCATCCTAGACCGTGTATGCAAAGAAATTGGCTGATGGAAATCCTCAAGAACACGTGCTTGCCCCTGCATCCACCACATACACAGGTCAAAAAATAGAAACTAAGTAACAAAACCAAAAGTCAATGACTAACCTGAATGTGGCGCTGCGCTTATGGGAGTGTGGCACTGCGCTCCTGGGTTTGGCATCAGTAGGTGTAAAAGAGGTGCACTCATAGGCTTCTTTAAGAAATGCTAATGTTCTTATGGAAAGTCCCTATTTGTGAAGGTAGATTAGAATATTTTGATGCACAATACCACCATCAAACATCTTATTCCTATACCCAATTGAGTCATTCATCCCCTAACTTGCATTATGAAAATGGTTAGCAAAGTGGTAGACTACCAAACTATTCTGCTCAGAGTCCTCATGTCGAAGCAAATGCAACCTCGAGCTCTTCTACATCGGCTTCATTTCACCTATTGAATAACTTAATGTTTGAGATGCGATTATCGGACAACAACCGACCCCTTGATTTCTCGTCACCTAGAGGATCTTTCCACAGGCCCTCTTTGACGCCATGTCATTCTTGCCACAACTATGACTCTTCTAGTCCCTCATTTTCGAGCAATCGGGGATCATTTTCGGGCAATTCGTTTTAGTATGGGCAGTATTCATTCAATTCTCAAACAACATAAGCTCTGGTTCTACACCGGCGCAGAATCAGATAGTTCCATTTGATCCTTCAAGAAAGTCACTCAGGGTTGTCTTGTTAAATGGGACATTTAATATATGGGTCTATGAGGCCAAAATCCTGCCCAACATGGATATTTTTCGGAGAGAATACCGCAAGTATATAAGCCTAGAGGGCCAGCAATTTGCGCAAAATGGAAATACGGCTTCAGAAGCAATGCCAGATTCATCATCACCTTCAGGAGAAAATGACTTTACATCATCACATGATGAGCGGATCCTTAGTACATTAGACATATCAATAAAGGATGAGATTGATTTTAATTCTGAAACTCGGAAGCTCGATAATTTGAAAGGTTTTGAAAAGGGAGTTGTCTATAATGCGACTTTTTGGAGATTCCGGTGACGGAATCCGGCGGAAGAAATGAGGTTAAATCTTGATTTTTAGCAGTTAAAATGGTTTTTTAACTGCATATTTGGATTCAGCGTCCTGAAAAATCCCTGGGAGCCATTGATTGTGCAGAAACTAGCTATCAAACTTGGGATTCCAATGAATTGCTGCCGGATTTTGACGGGAAAAATCCGCTGGAAAAGCTTTCAAAAAGTCGCGTTATAGACTAATGCCATAAAAAATAAAAAAATTCATAAAAAAAACATTATTTAACAAAAAAAAATTAAATTAACAAAAAAAATAAAACAATATAACTATATAATCGTGATATATTATATATATTATATATATATATATTTTAAAATAAAAAAATACATAACTAAAAAAATAAAAAAAATAAATCAACAATAAATGATAAAAATAGTTAAAAAAATAAATTAAAAAATCAAATTAAAATAATTAAAAATTAAAAAAAAAAGTAAAAAAAAAGAGAAAAATTAAAATTATAAAATATTATACAAAAAAAATCCCGCCGAAGCCCATGGCACCCAGCCTAGGGGTGGCGATATATATATATGATATATAATATATGAGTTATATATATATATATAATATAAGCTAAGAAAATTTGGTTAATATAAATGTGTTTTTTTTTTTTTGGTTAAGTTTCAAAAACTATTTATTATTTTTTATTTTTTATTTTTTTTTTCGAGTTAAATTTATAATGTTTGAATTTTTTTGTTTGGTTTGTTTGTTTGTTTATTTTTTATTTTTTTATTTTTTTTATTACATTTTTAATGGGTGTTTAATATATATAATATAGTTTTTTGAAGTTGTTTTTTGTACATGTTTACTTTGTTTTTTTGTTTTTCTTTTTGTTTCTACCAACATGAAAAATCTACAAACATTTTAAAAAAATATTCCAACTTAATACATTAGAAAAAATTATTTAAAGTGTAAAAAATAAGTCCTCTAAACAAAAAGGGTTGATGCTGCATCAACACTTTTCAAAATCAAGATGAAAATCACTAACATTTAAAAAAAATGTTCATACTTGATACATAAAAAAAAATAAAGTGTCAAAAATAAACTCTTTAAAAAAATGTGTTGATGCTGCGTCAACACTTTTCAAAATCGAGATGAAAATCACTAACGTTTTTAAAAAAATGTTCATACTTGATACATAAGAAAATTTAAAGTGCCGAAAATATGTTAAAAAAAAAAAGGTGTATTCTGAATCACCAATTTTCAAAATTGGGTGATTTTTTGCAACCTCAAAAAAATGGGTACTAGGTAATTTTCTTGTTTGATCGGTAACAATGTGTATAGGGTCCATTGGTCCTTCAAACAAGTCAGACAATAGCTTCCTCAACCAAACAACTTCTCTGCATACTTCGCAAGCTGTAATATATCCAGCCTTAGCACTACTCAAAGACACTGATTCTTGTTTTATGCTTATCTATAAGAGACCACAGAGGGTCCCAAACTAAAGCATCCTTAAATAGTTCCTCATCCATCTTGCTCGCTACCTCCCGAGTCAGAATTTATACATCCAATTAAGTGGACATCATTCCTCTTAACATACTTCAGACAATAGTGGATTGTTCCTTGTAGATATCTCAATATATGCTTGGCGGCTATCCAATGATCATGCTTGGGCTCTACCTAGAACTGATTGAAAACATTCACTGCAAAACATATGTCTGGTTGAGTATTTACCAAATACATCAACGAGCCAATCAATTTTCTATACGTGGTCGAATCCACAGGGCTTGACTCAAAACTTCTTAGCCTCTTCAAGTTTGTGATCATGGGAGTTGTCATAGGTTTGCAATCCAACATGTCAAACCTCTTCAACATCTTGATCACATACTTTCCTTAACCTAGATAAATCTCATAAGGTCCCTACCAAACCTCGTGTCCCAAATAATAATGCATCAACCCTAGATCCTTCATGTCAAATTTTACTGCTAGTTGTTGAAGCAAGTGTAACTAGGTTCGGTCGTCATAATGACATGATCTTTGTAATTGATGTAATAAATTATTTTTGTATGCCTTGCTACATGGGTTTCATGAGCAAGAAGTATCACTAGATAAAAGATTTCTTCTTGATGTCTTTAGGATTTGTTTGAGTCAAAGAGTCATGTTATGTGTATTGAAACTCTTCATGAGTTTATGTAAATGTAATCAAGTCCACAAAGGTGTGTAGAAGCCCTCCAAAAACCAAGCATAATCCTCCAAAGATGTTTGCAAGAGAAATCAAGAAGAAGCTATTCATGTCGGCTCCAAAACCAAATTAATTAAGAAAATGAAAGTCATGTCGGCTCAATAAAGGGTCATGACAGTTCACAAACTCACATCAGCTTGCATATATGGGAAAATTACTATAAATACCCACTAAGGGTTAGTGAAAAAAACACAAGAAAATTTCGCAAATCTGTCTTTGAAGTTTTGGGTGTAAAAGGAGCAGAGGATTCACATTTTTGGTAGGTTAGATCTAGGGTTCAACTGCCTCCTCGGATGGGTATAAGGAGCAACAAAAACTAGATTAACACCCTCTCGGTATACCTGCGATTTGAAGGTAAATTACTCGAATAGATAAAATAGAAAAAGGCTGTGGATATAGGCATTGTATTAACGTATGTTCTGGGTTAGATATAATCTCAGACATAGCTGCAGGCAGACAAGACTCTGAATGGCATAGTGAGCCACAGTCTTGGTGAAGCCCTCTCGGTGGT
>APFE031647873.1:16653-58966 GCA_000404065.3 Pinus taeda
GATAGTAAGCGTATCAATGATTTGGGGATTGGAGGGCCTGAGGGTCCCGTATCACTTGATGATGTAAGAAGATTGCAGTGGTCAAATGAGGATTTACAACAAAAATTGGAAGCTCATGTTTTAACAATTGAAAAGCTACACTCTGAAGCCCATGCTATTGCTGCTCATCATGATAATGCATTGAAGGAGCTTCAAGAGTCAACCTCTATTTAATTTTAGGAGGAAGCACACCTAGTTTGCATATTTGTAATTGTCAGGGACTTCTTAGGCATCCTAAACCATGTATGCAAAGAAATTGGCTGATGGAAATCCTCAAGAACATGTGCTTGCCCCTACATCCACCACATACACAGGTCAAAAAATAGAAACTAAGTCACAAAACTGAAAGCCAATGACTAACCTGACTGTGGTGCTGCGCTTTTAGCTGCGGCGCTGCGCTTATGGGAGTGTGGCACTGCGCTTCTAGCGTGGCGTTGTGCTCCTGGGTTTGGCATCAGTAGGTGTAAAAGAGGTGCAATCATGGGCTTCTTTAAGAAATGCTAATGTTCTTATGGAAAGTGCCCCATTTGTGAAGGTAGATTGGAATATTTTGATGCACTGTACCACCATAAAACATCTGATTCCTATACCCAATTGAGTCATTCATCCCCTAACTTGCATTATGAAAATGGTCAGCAAAGTGGTAGACTACCAAACTATTATGCTCAGAGTCCTCATGTCAAAGCAAATGCAACCTCCATCTCTTCTACATCGGCATCATTGCACTTATTGAATAACTTAATGTCTGAGATGTGATTATCGGACAGCCACCGACCCCTGGATTTCTCGTCACCTGGAGGATCTTTCCACAGGTCCTCTTTGATGCCATGTCAGTCTTACCATAGCTCTGACTCTTCTAGTCCCTCATTTTCGAGCAATCAGGGATCATTTTCGGGCAACTCATTTCAGTATGGGCAGTATTCATTCAATTCTCATGACAACATAAGCTATGGTTTTGCACTGGCGCAAAATCAGATAGTTCCATTTGATCCTTCGACAAAGTCACTCAAGGTTGTCTTGTTACATGGGACATTTGATATATGGGTCTATGAGGCCAAAAACTTGCCCAACATGGATATTTTTCGAAGAGAATACTGCAAGTATATAATCCCAGAGGGCCAGCAATTTGCACAAAATGGAAATACGGCTTCAGAAGCAATGCCAGATTCATCATCACCTTCAGGAGAAAATGACTTTACATCATCACATGATGAGCGGATCCTCAGTGCATTAGACATATCAACAAAGGATGAGATTGATTTTAATTCTGAAACTCGGAAGCTCGATAATTTGAAAGGTTTTGAAAAGTTTCAAATGGAGTAAAAGAGGAAAATTAGTGGTGAAAACTGAAGTGTCAAAGCTTCTAGGCACAAATCCAACGATGGTTGAGGATTTCAGGGCTTAATACCAGCAGTCAAAGATTGAAACAACAGTAAAAGGGAATATTTTGTGGAATTACACCCTTGAAGGAAACAAATCTTGACCAAAATTCACTAATTTTGGTTTTCAAAACAACTCTATTTGCCATAGTTCACGAGAGTTTTATTTAATTTTGTTTTATGTTAGGATTTTATTATTAATTTTTATTCTATTTTTTATTTCCTAGGTTGAGGAAATAAAAGTAATTTTGTAATATTATAAATAGAATCAGTTTTGAAGATGTAGAGGTTCGATTTTGGCAGCTGAGAGGCTTATTGGCACTGTGTAAAATTTCCTTAATATCATTTTAATAAAGCAGTTTTCTTGCCCTTTGGACCTAGGATTCATCACGGTGCTTAAATGTCCAGTATGTTTTTTTCATAAATTCACTTACATATTATGTTTTTCTACTTTGTTTCAGCATTATCTAAGAGATATGTTAGAAATTCATCTGTAACAATGCTCCTTTCATGATGATTTTTTTGTTAGTTGTAATGGTTGTCTTAGTAGAATTCATCATTTGCTAGATGCCCTATTGAGCAACCTCGTTATTATCTTTCATCTAAAGTTGTTGTTGCAAATCCATCATTTGTTTGATGCCTGCAGGGCATCAGGTTTTCTCCCCTATGGTACTCATATTCACAATCTTTATCTGGTTGAACATGGCACTTACTTTGCCCCAAGTTTGCCGGCAGTAATTGGTACCAACTCTATAGTCCAATCATCCTTTCTCTTGCTATTTCGACCCAAAAGCTTTCAAACAAAACCCTGCACTCCATAGCTAGCCTAATATTTCATTTATTGCAGCCACATCTTGTTGGCAAAGAGAGAGCCCTCTCTGATCTAGCAGGGCTAGATGCCAGACCTAAATCTTGGTCTGTGATCACCTTGGAATTACCTTTTCTCAGCGTTAAGTTACATTCTGAGTGATAAAAAACCCCACGAAGAATAAAAAATCGTACAAGGCCAGATTAAAAAAGATAATCAAGAAATACAGGAAACTGAATAAAACAATCAAACAATTGAGAGAATGGTTAAAAGAAGCAGATAGGGCTCAGAAACCGAAAGTGGAATTAGAAATTATGGGGACCCAACCAGAATAATTCTCTTTGGAAGATATTGAGACTCCGACTGAAAGTCCTTATGTTTGTTCAATGGAGACTCAAATGAACTTTCCTACCACAAATGTTGTTGTTCAAATTGATTTTGAGGAGAATGCCTATTCAGATTGTTGTATGCCCTAAGAAACAGTGGAAGTTGTTGTTCAAACTAAATCAGTGATAACACGTGATAATGAACTCAGACAGAGGAAACATCTCACTATGTTCCTCTAGTAAGAGAAGCTATTATCTTGAAATTACAGAATGAATGAACAAAGACCCAGCGGGAGTTGGCTCAACATAAGAAAGAAGTAGTACTGTTACAGATACAACAAGAGTTGTGGAAGAAATTCGATGAACTTACTGCAATAGAAGACGAGACTTTTTCTTGCTTCAAATATGAGCAGAAGAAACTAGAGAAAGAACAAGCCCAACTTCAGAAGGCCATGGAACAATTTGAAACTATTTTTTCTCTTTACTCTGATGCTTTGTCTTTCCCATCACCTACCACTAATTATGCGTTATTCTTGTTGGAAAGGTACCTATTGATGAAAGTTAAAGATGTTAGGGCTGGTAAGCCGGTAGAATTCAAGCCCACTTCAGAATTTGTCCAATGTTGTAAGGAACCAAATGAGCAAGTACAACGCCTTCTATGTGAATTATACCTGCATAATTTTTTCTTGGAGGATGAACTGGATATCATTCCTAGCCCTTTCATTGGGGACATTCAATTTCAAGCTTTCCTCTCTTTTGCTTCCAATCAGGGTAAATGGGCTAAATCCTATAACATTTCTCAAAAAAGGGAACATGGTATAGATCTATGGGCTAGAGGATAACCTACGAAACCCTTACATCTTTTTGTCCAACATAAAAGGTTTATGCAACAAGGGGGAGTCATGGATAAATTTGGACCACTCCATACAGATATTATACAAGCAGGAAGAGAATATTTTTAGGACATTAAGGAGGAATCTTTGCTGGAAGCAAGGCAAAGATGGGAAGCTTCCACTAACAATATAAAAATTCGGGAGCCATTTGGGTATAGATATTTTAAAGCTGTTGCTGCTCGCCTCAACATGTACAACAATATAGTCCTGGGAATGGGTCTTACCTAAATAGGATCCCATTACATATGTCCTATTATTTGGTACCCCCCTGAAGGGTATTATTGTGATTACGATTTTCTAGATTACTGTATAAACCAAGCTTTTGCAATAATTAAGCTAAAAAATGGTTTTAGGCTATATAAAAAAGAAGTTTATCCTACCTATTCTTTGACACAACTGCACCTTAATCATTTTATTGCATGAGGACATGCAAAAATGTAAGCATGGGACTATGTTGGGCCATAGAAAAGGTATTTTTTTATCCTCATATTAGCTTAATTAATCATTCATTTTTATATGATTATCTTCATTTTAGAAAAGAATTTAGAAGAAATGATTGTAGAAGCTGGATAAAATCAATCATTAACAAATTGTGTAATTTTGGGCATGAAAGCTAACTTTCTCTATTTTTATATGTAGGAATATGAATTGAACGATTGTTGTTCAAACGATGGAACATCAGTGACCAAGAAAAGAAAAAGGACAATGTTTCACTCTTGAAGGCTAGGGGAAGACCAGGGGAATCGAGTTTATTTTATCATAAAATTTGATTGTCGGTTGTGAAATCCTTAAGATCTCCTTATCTTGAGGATTCGCTCCTATCTGTTTGTCTCTCATAGATTATATAAAGTTGACAAGCGAAATAGAACAGGCTAGCTAGGAATCGGAGATTTTAACTTTCATTTTGACATGGAGTATTCTCACTACGGTGATGTTGTATCTTTATTATTGAATTTAATGAGAAAGACCGTGTTTTACTTGTAATCGCATTCTGAGTGTCTTTTGGCAGTTACTTCTAGAAACTCTGGGTCCGGTCATTATGGGATTTATTTCTTTGTTGGTGTCATACTTATTTCTTTTTACTCTTGCAATTGTTTATTCCTGTTATTTCATGAAACTAGAATTGTTCTGATTGTTGTGAGTATTGATCTTTATGATTTACCTTTATCATTCAAAGTAGATTCTAGATCTTGCTATGTTTACATATGTGTGTTAGTCTTTGATGAATTTATCAGATTAGTTTAAGTATTTGATTGGTGTTCCTTCTGAGTAGTGTTATCAGAGATCTTGAGTTCATAGTTGTTGCTTTTAGTTAAAAGCTTGAATAGTTGCTTGTTGTTTATTTGTTGTAGATTTCCTTCTTGCTGAATGAATTATTGTCGATACTAGTTAGTAGATATGCTAAGAGTGATTCATTTAGTATACCTACATTCAGATTTAGTTTTCCAGATTAAAATAGATTTGAAAATTCTTTAAGGTTTGCCTTCAGATTTGTTTTGGATTGAACTTCGAGAATTATATATTAATTATTGCAACAATTCAAAATCTTTTCATTCTGAATTAGACTTTGAATTCACTTGCATAGACAATGCTGAACACTCTTGAAATTAACAAACTTACCTTAGGTTGATAATTAATATAGGTATTAAGGTTGGTTTTAATAGTCATCTTAGTGCACCAACACCCCCATCTCGGGTAGTCCATCCCTTGGCAAGGCTTCCTCTCATTGGAAGATACAAAAACCAAGGCATATACCTACCTCAAAACCATCATACCGGTAATAGCATGCTCCTAACAATCAATGAACACAATTAGGTACCAGTGTCCCACAATGGCCATGTCCTTGAAGTACTTTACCAACGTACTGCTACCTATTTCAATTTCTTTGCTGCTACTGCTAATTCTTGTAGTTGATTTCAACCACCCTACCTAGCATGTTCATGCATTCATGTACCAAGCACATAACTTCCATTAGATTTAAAATAAATTGAAATAAACTCAAATTGTACCTCATTGGTAGCTCGTCAATAAGGTAAACTTGAAATCTTGTTTATTTCCTGTCCAACAAGTCAACCTAGCATCATGTATTATAACATCACACCAATTTAGCTCAAAACATAACCATCATAGATCAAAATTGCAAATCACATGTAACCATCATAAACTAGAATCATATATCACATGTAATCATCATAGACTAGGATCATAAATCATATGCATAGTAAAACTGAAATACAATACTAATACTTATCCTTCATTGATCCTTGCTTCTGCCTTTGTTATTTTTTACACACACCGGATCGGTTGCCACACCCAGTGCCTTCCCCTCCATTAGGTGCACAAACACATAGTGTGCATCACACACATACAACCACACATGCCATACAACACCATGCAACACATGCACCTATACCTGATATACAACACACACACCTACACCTAATATACATATGTATATGTGCATAATGTACATCAGAAGACATTCATCCGCACACAACGTGCAACACCACACAATGCATACACGTACACCTAGTATACAACACTATACATGCGCCTACATCTGACGTACAACACAATACATGCACCTACACTTGATGTACAACATAACACAAATACATGTCTAGAGTTCAACACAATGAATTCATATGTCACGATAACATGCCTACACAATGAACTTACATAGCCGCATTCCTGCAACACATCATGTACGACATGCACTCAATCCCACACATAGACCAGTACCACATGTACCAATCACCACTTGCACAACGTATACACACTCCGTATGTACACTGCACCACTGTAAATCTTGTACACAATACCACATGTACACAATACCACACATATGACATGTATGTGACACCACATGTACACAACATCACATGAAAGACATGTACACAACAACACATGCACACAGTGCCACTTGTACAACATGTACACAACCCCATATGCACACAACACCACTTGTACAATCATGCAAGCCACACCATATGTACATAGCACCACATGTACAACATGTACGCAACACCACTTGTACATAACACTGCATTTCCAACATGTACATAACATCATCTGTACACAACACTGCATATCCAACATGTGCACAATACCATATGCACAAAACACTACATATCCATCATGCACACAGTACAATATGCGCACAATACCACATATCCAACATGTACAGAGCACCATCTATACCCAACACTGAATATGAAACATTTATACAACACTATTTGTACTGCAACATGTACATAACATTACATAATCAACATGTACACACACTAAATATACACCACACTGCATGCACACAACATCACAACTGCAACAATTACAACATATACAACATATGCACAACAATAGTACCACACATCCAAAACCACATTGTCTCTTTAGCAAACAACCTTTCTTCTAGTGTCTTACCCATGCTTGTCCTAGCATGACACAAAACACGCTGCTTTCACTTTGCTGAGGTATCCCTTGGTATAACATGTCCATAACATAAGCATAGGCATAATACAAGCATACAATACAAATTCATATTCACATGATACTTACCTCATATGTTTGTCATGACTATTCTTCCTACTTGATTCCTCAAAGACCAGGAACCTCTTCATGTCATTTGCTTGCGTAAGTAATCATTCCTCCATAAGAATGATTCTGATGACCCTATCAGATAGTGAAATAGATACATGTACACATACATACATCATAAAATAATAATGATCCCATCAATCAACGTCATACATACATACATACGTATATAAACATCACCATAATCATGACCATAACATAATTACTAAATATCAAAAGGTCTAGGTTAAGATAACTTCCTTATTTGTGTACAACATGCACAACATTGGGAACAATTGTTCCCAACATATCCAAGGAATCCAACACCTCATATCCATTTACTTTACCTTTTCTAGCTACCTTTCACATGTCTGTACTGCCACCGTCCATTTACCACTATGGACCAACCAGTCCAACTGAATGTCAGAGTCTTACCTTTTGCTATGCTTACTCATGCATAGAGCTTCATCTAAATATTACATTACGTTTGAGGTACCACACATATTGCTGAGCTCCATCAACTTTCCTCTTTCGCAACCAATTCCCAAGACTCAAAACACAAAAGGCAAGTCAAGAAATAAACAAGAAGAAGATCATGAAAATCAATGACAACAATAGGACACCACAAAAAAGTGGCAAGACCTTGCAACAGACATAAAAAAACCACAAATCAAGCTCAAAAAATCATAAAATACCAAAAACACAAGACTAACAACAAACACCCTGAATCAATCCCCGTGGTTCATAAGGAAAGCTCAAATTGAGTCTTCTTTGAGATCTCATTGCAACCTCTCTTTCCATGTAACTCCATGGATCATACTGCCATAAACACATAACTGTTAATGCATATATAAACATAACAATACATCAGTTACCCCATTTTGTTGTGCCAAGCACGTTTCTTGCAACTAAACACATCCACATCATCTCTTAAGGGACTCTCATCCTTTGATAGATCCACCTATAACTAAAGACTAGCTAATATAGTTGTCAAGTACATGTTCATGAATATAACATGTATCCACATAAAGTCAGACAAAATCAAGGTTAAGAAGACTTCTTGTTTGCAAGGAACTCATTCGTTTGGAATTAGGGATAATTTCAAACAAAATCAAGGTTAATAAGATTTCTTGTTTGCAAGGCACTCATTCATTTGGAAGTAGGGTTTCCAAACATAGGCAAAGGAATTCTTACCCAATTCTTTTATTTTACCTTTACCTTGCTGCAACTGAGTCTTACTATGTATTGCCACATCACCCAACTGTTAGTTATATAACCACATCAATTATTACCTTGTCAAGTTAGTACCATCATGCTTCTTGCAACTCCTCACACATGTCAACCACATGTTCCAAGTATCAAGACAATCATATCTATCAACTTGAAATCAACATTTAGCAAGACTAACAATCATGTCATAATCCATAATCAACTCATAGTCATTAGACATAATGCTACAACTATCACCTACTACACTCAAGTACATATCAATTGTCTCAACACATAAGTGTTAGCATAATTATATTAATACAAGATTAATCCTTCATGTCACCCTATAGACTCATACTCATATCATGCAACAAATCAATCATTCAACAAACTATAAATATACCATGTCAGATAATTCAACTAGGTGACATAATAGGCACCAAACACTCAAACACCAAATAGATGACATAATCAACAATGAATCACCCAGTGTACTACATACGAAAACTCTCACCTCAGTGTATTTCAGGGGAGGCTATCTTTTTTACACAATCAATCTAGGTTAGCATGATACAACTTCACAACATATCAACTCAAACATAAATCATGGTGTCCATAACAATAACTAACTAACATGTTCACATCATAAGCTCATAAGCATTTGTCATTCATGCATAACAATCACATATGTATAATCAGTCTAGATTAGTATGGAACCATATCACAAATACGTTGGCTCATACCTAAATATCACAACCATAACCCTCTGCATAGGTCAAACCAAGTTAACACAGTACATATAACATCAAGATCTTCAATGCAATGAACATGACCATCACACATATGACCAATCCAAATTACAACATCAAGATATCAATGAAATAAATCTAATCATCAAGTTAATATCATATAACAACAATAAGCTATATATTATGCTCATAAACAACGTATAACCTAATCATCAAGTTATATAACATAAAACAACAATAGCAATGCCTACAACCACATGTTACTATCATTCTTGACTATCTAACACATGTGCATATAACTACACTAATCAACTAACATCCATAATGAATGTAACCATAACATCAAAACATGTACATAAAACTAATCTATATAAACCTAATGCACATAATAATCCTTAACTTACATACCTACATGCCCAACATACAAACCTATATGACGGCATGATTTTTCCTCGAAGTCTAATGATGTAACTTCACTTTGATGATCCACATCTCCTCTTTACCTCATTCAACACATTAACATCATAACATATCAATAGCACCATGATGACCTAAATTGTATACCAGGACTTCACAAGGCATGTCTAGCCTACTATTCATGCATAACTATAACCAATACTGTACATGCGTAACGACTGCATATAGACATATAACACATGAGTACAAAACCATATACATATCCTTCCAACTAGAGTCTAGTCATCAATGCATGACCATATCAAATTCACAAACCATGACCTCATGAATGGAAACAACCATTACTTCACTGTACACATTTCCACATGCAACCATCAATATGCATAAGCAATGCCTAACCAACTACACATACGCATAAACGCATGTAGTCTAGCATCAACGATCAATTCTTGTAATCAACCTACAAGATATATACATGTAATCAAAATATTCAATAATGTAACCTAACATAAAAGGATGTAAGTATGCGACATGAAATCAACATGTAAGTGACATATAATACATACATAGTCAGTTGTATACTTATGACAATGCATTTCATGAAATCAATATCAAATTCTCCATGATAACAATATTACAACCATACTCAAGCATCAAACAATGCAAAAATTACATGAAATTCAAGTGTAAGAGACACACATGCAACTGACATGCATGCATGACCAATGCATACTTCCCATCCAGTCTGAGAGTTGAACCATGCTCTGTTACCACTCTATAACACCCTCCTCCCACATCCACCCAAGTAACTATGCAAATTGGGGTAAACATGAGACGAGATGCTACTATGATCACATTCGACCTCCTAGGTGACCTCAAGGAAGTGGAATCGACGGAACATCACACACAGTCATCCAACATCATCAACAAAACCCTCATAAGACAAGTCAGCCACTTAGACAGCTTATCCTTGGGTCACACTTCTTTTCTGGATCTCTGAAGCCATAGTGGCTCTCATGCTATAGGCAATGGAGCGACCACAAACCTAAATTCGCTCTTATAGGCGTACATGCCAGTGATTGTGGACTAAAATTACCAGTTATGTGCTAGTGACCCCGGTAATTAAGCCATTTTTCAGGCCCAGAGCCCAGGCCACTACCCAGAATGGAATGAAATCTCAGAATCAAGTAAAGTATAGGGAAACAATGATGCAAAAGTAAATAGTTGATCAAGACCTTAACCAGACCCCTACTAGCCATGCTAAGAATTTCATCAAACATATTGTCAACATGTAACCTGTTGTATCTCTGAGATGATAATGGTCAGCGATCAGGCTAGGGCATCTAAGATGATTGTTTTGGGTTTTTGTTATAATTTGGAGGACTAATGTATGAAACAAATTTGAAACAGTGATGCCTAACCTTTTGAATAGTATTAATATTTAAACAGAGGGTTGCTATTAAAATTCACACGGTGACATAGCTTGCATGGTGGTGAGTAGAAATAGAAATATGGTATGACTATCACAGTCTTCAAATTGAAAATTAAATAATAATAAGTAAGAAAACCCTTAAACTATGTTCAGAAGGTTTAACAAAATATGCTTAAGCTTACAACAAATGCTGATGATTTTATGATTTAGGGAATTAATAAAACAAACAATTTATATAAATCATTCTCTTTATAGATGATCACTTCAGAAGCTTATAAGAATAATTGAAACACAATTAATCCTACTTGGTTATCTTTGTAAAACATAAGAACATGAAGAAAACACTGTGAAATAAAACTGGAAAAAACTTACAGTAAAACAAAACTGTATGAATAATAATTTAGAATCCATTTGCTTTTGTATTAATGATTCAAAAAAGTCAAGTACATTCAATTTTTAGAAATGCTTCTTCAAGGGTACAACCCTTAATAACTCGTGAAAGAGAGTTATTTATACAATCTTAGAACTGAGAAAATATCTTAAACTACTTTACAAAAATAGATAAGTACAAAATCAGGGATATAAACTAATAACATATCTGTCACTATTTTAGTGTTGAGCTGTTGATGACTGTTGCTGGAAAAACTAAGAACTGTTGAGATGGTGATGATTGTTGTTGGAAAATTTGAGAACTATTGAGCCGATGATGATTGTCCTTGTAAATATTGAATGTTGTTTGATTACCCTTTTAGTCAAGTAAATCAGATAATTCTTCCCAACATTTCTTATCTAGGATAGATAACTTAGTTCCCTCCTATATACTTCATCCATCTCTATATACTTAGAAAAAGTGGGTTTTACTGGAAATATATGCCTAATTTCATCTAGAATGAAAAAGGAATCTCCGAGTGCATTCAACACAACCCTTGGTGTTGTTACACATCTAATGTTTGAAACTGAAGCTACATTAGTACCCAACTATGTAAGCTTTCGAACATAATCTTAAATGGGCATTAATTTGTCGTTTACCACTAACATAGAGGGCAAACCCTTATTGGTCAAGGGTTCTAACTGACTGAAAAACCTTTGAACTATAGTATTCACACTGCTACACTTTTCTTCCGACTGAAGGATGAGGCTTTTCTTGGTAATGATCTTCTTTACCTCTAGTATAGTTGTTTTCCTATGATTTATACCCAATTCCTCAAGTTCATAGTTGTCTTCAGAATTGAGGAACTTGATTATTTCAGAAGCAATTTATGGCATGTCCTCAAGTTGTTTAGAAATAGTTTCCACAACTTCCTGAGCTTTCTCAAACAAGTATTTTTTATCAAAGATTATCTTGATATAGGGCCAGATATCTTTGACTGATTCAACAATTTCTTCCCATAGAGTTTCCTTTTTCAAACCTAGTTTGTTTCCAAGGTAGGACTCTTTGATTTCCTTCTGCAAAACGTCAATTTGACTTTTGGTCCTCTGTAACTCGGCTGCATGTTAACTGTCTGCAACTGCCTTCATATGTTTTAATTCCTTCAGTTCATCCTGCAACTTATTCATTTCGATTGTCTGAATGGATAGATTTTGAACAACTTCTGCAAGTTGTTCAGCTCCTTCTATTGTACCTATTGTTGATGTTGTTCCTGAAGTAGAAACTCTGGTAATTGAGACTACTGAAAGAGGAACTACATCCATTTGAATTTGAGCCTTCTTGACAACTTCTTCTTTCTCTTTGACCAATTTTTCCATTTGCTCCTCTATTTGTTTTATTTGCATATTCTGTTCCATGATGAGCTTCATCATGTCAGATATCTGAGTCTTAGTTTCTTCAATCTCCTTGGCCATTGGATCCTTAGAAGCTGACAGTTTGAGTTGCTTCCTTAATGCTCAAAGCTCAACATTTTTCTTCTTAACAAGTTCTTCTGCTGCATTTATGTTTGAGGGATCATATCCCATCTTTAGCACTAGATCTTCCAAGGATTTGATCTTGGTTTCCTTTGCCAGTGAGGAAACCTTTTCCAATTTCAGTTGTGACTGTATATTTGCCAAGGTGACCTGCAACTTTGACAAAATCATGGAAGTATGAGTTAAAGTGGAAGAAATCATCTTTCCAGTTTGTTTGTGCATCTCAATTTGATCAATTGTATGCACATATTTTACATTAAACTCAAATGAGGATTACTTCTGATAATGTGCATGAATCCTGGGCTATGGAATCTGAGCTTGTAGGAAAGCCATTTGCATTTTTCCCTTCTTAGAATAAAAAACTGGAAGGAGTATGGCCTGAGAGTTGGAGGAATGTTTCCAGAATTAGGTATAGGTGTTCAACTTCAATTGTTCATTCTTATTTTTAATCTCACTGAAAACATGAAAGATGTCCTCCTCCTTGTCCTTTTGAATGCTTCCATTGGCCTGAATTACCTATTGTTCATGAGAAGTAGTGGAATGAGTTGGGGATTGGGTAGACTATCCACCAGACTGTGTATAAAACACAGTCTCTCCAAGTGCATCAAATGTTGTTTTTTGAGACCCATGTGTTGCTCCAACAATCACAAAGATCCTAGGTATCTTCTTTCTATGCACAATCCTAAAGCCCTGGCTTGATGCTTTAGTTGTAGGGGGTGATTTTTCTTCCCTTACTCTTTTAGCTATCTTTTCCTGTGCAAGTGGAGTTTGCATATTTGAGGTAGAAACTTCCTACTCTTTAGCTTCTTGAAGGGTGTTCTCTTTCCATTCCAATTGATTTTTGTATTGATCTATTTCAGGTCTAACTATATGGTGATATGTAGTAAACTTATTTTCAACCCTGAGTTTAGAAATAAATCCTATTGGGTCATAAGACCAAGTGAAACTAAGACCAAACATCATTTCCTTTAGTAACATATCTGATTCTTCTCTTGCTTCTCTGGTGTTGCAAATGAATGGATCGACCTGAGCTTTTAGCTTGAATTGTGATTTCTTCTTTGCTGCCACAAATTGTACTTCATCTGCATTTAACCTCTACCTAATATATTCTAGTACGAAGATTGTAATAGGAAGGTACTTGGGAAGTTTGTAGGGTGAAATATCACAACCATAAACTCTGATTTCTGTCTAGTTTTGGTAAAGATACCAATCTCCTGTTGTGACTTGATCAACTAGCTGCAACACTTTCACAATTTCATCACTGATTCTTGGTACTGGAGTGCTGCTCACAAGACTAATAGCTGGATGAATAAACAATTCTATGAAATGTTTATAGGTAAATTATTCTTTCTCCTTCATTCCCATTGTAGTCCAAAAGATCATTGATTGTTGGTTGCTTCAATTTTTAGCTTCTGTAAGGTGAATGGAAATTTGTCTCCCTAAAAATATATAAAAAGGTATACAAGTACTAAAGCATACTTGAATACTTCTTCAGTGTTAAATTGGACAAATTTCTCATGTATGGCTTCAGCTAGGAATTGGCTAAAGTTATAGAGAACAGTGGGTTTGGAATTAGCAGAAAAGATTGACAAGAAACCTAGGATAGCTTCATTAACATATTGATCAAAATTGTAACCAAACAAATAGGACAAAATAGTGGTGATTTTCTTGTTCTGTCATGGAACATGGATGAACCATAGGGAGGGTTTCTTTTAGGCAGAGGGCTGTCTATAGCTAAGAAAATTTCAAGAGTTTGGGATATTTTAGTAAAATCTAGCTTTTGATAAGCTTCTATTAGGCTTTCATGAGAAAAAGGATGGGTTGGTGTAATAATTGGATCTTGCAACATCTTTTCGATGGAATTAACATTGATGAAATAGAGGATTTCTCCTGTGGGTGAAATGATTTCTCTTTGAATGGGATCATAGATCTCATGACATTTCCTGACAAATTCAGGTGCTCTGTGTATCTAAGGGAAAATGTAGTGGGGAAGGAGGGAGTCCCACAATCCTATTTCATCTGTCTGATCAATTAATTGATCCTCCATCTAGTAGTAAATTTCATATAAATCAAATTGAGAAGAAGACTCAATGATTTTACAATCTATGTCGACTAGGGGAGTATGATGGAAGTCAACCTGTGGATGCATAAGAGGATTTGAGATTTCTGCAATTTCATTTCTGTTGGGAGGCATCTTATCAAATGAATTGCAGACTGAAAGTGATGGAAATGGAAAAAATTGGGCTAAAACTGAGTGATAACAGTAAAAATAGTATGACTGAAAAGAGACAAGTGGACCTGGATGTCGTATTTCTTCTGAACATGAAAAAATGACTGCTTAAGTGTTAAAAGGTCGTTGAGTTGTAAGGAGGAAATATTTAGTGATCAATTTAGTTACATAAATGCACTGTGTAATAGTTTTCATGAAGGAAAAGGGCTTATAGTGGAAAAAATGGAGTGGGACTATTTAATGAATGGCTAAGTATCCATTAATTATCCAATGGGATTATTAAAAGGGTCTATGGGGCATAAATTCATAGGAGTGTGAATTAAATGAATAAAGGATAGGAAACAACATATTGGACAGAGGAGGTGACATGGAGTAGACATGGACAGTGACGTTGGAGCGATGGTCAATGGTCAAATGTAAACGATGTTTGGGAGCAAATTGAGGTGGTAAGCTATTTCTGGATTTTAAGTCCCAAAAGACTAGAATGAGGGAAAGGTGGTTTAAGTGGGTGGTTTCCAAAACTGCCCACTTCATACCCCCCCCCCCCCCGCCAATAAAGTTTAGACAGCAAAAGAGGGCTGAGGAGCGATGTGGGCCATCGGATCTTGGGGGAGTATGCAGGATGTAAGGTGAGATGAAAGGGATTTAACATTATGAAGAAGAAATTGATTGTGGGGACAAGCTTTATGGCAGATGTGGTAGTTTGGTGTTATGGCGAATGAATGAATGAAGTTAGGATATCGTAAAATACATTGGTACCTAGGAATATGGTTAATTAAAGCCCATACCATATGCATATTTTTGCAATATTATAACTTAGGATAAAATCCTTTCATGCTCCAATTGAATTCCATTTGTCTACCTACCCTTATCTTTCCTAACATTTTCTCACTTAGTACTCCAAGTGCATTTAGGCTAGCAACTCAATATTTTCCTTCTAATGACTAATCTATATCTATCCCTTATTTCCTCCATTGGCTTAGATTAATATGTTGAGCCAATTTTATTTGCTACCTATTGACAAATGATTTAAATCAAATCCAATTATGATTAAACTATATAATTGGATTTTACGAACTAGTGTGGCATTTAAACAATCTACACACAAACTCTATTTGCAAAAATAAAATTGACTAAGAGTAGTGGCATTTGGATTTGCAACACTTTCAGAGTTTATTGTTTTTTCTTTCTAGCCTAACATTTTATTTTTGCCTTCATTTTTTAGGGCATATATTCTAACATTTTATTTGATATGGACTTATTCATCAAATATGCCTAACATTTTTTATTTAATATTCTTTTTGTCCATATCCTAACTTAATTTTTTGAAATATATTATCATTTTTTGACTAATTGATACTAACTTATCAAAACCAAAAAATGCTACAAGATCGACTCTAATTGGGCACTGCTTTCTCTTATAGAATGTAGAGAACCTGCAGATCCATGTTCCTTCTCCTGGGGATATGGAGTATTTGCTGTAAAAACTCACACTGACAGTTTGAAAAGTAAAATAAAACAGATTTTTTACAATGGTGGTAATGAAATCTACTTCAACTTCTTAGTACTGAATGTTAAGTTTTTTGAAACCTTCCATTAACAAGATAAGTGGAATATAGTCCCTCAAGATTTTGTAGCACAAAAGTGTTGTTTCCCTTTACTTCAGCAATAGCTAAAGGTCCAACCATAGGTTATCAAACATGCCATGTTTTCCCTTATCTTCTCTTCTAGAATCCCATCTTAGAACTAGATCACCCTCCCTAAAGTCTCTTTCCCTAGCTCTTCTGTTAAACATGCTCTTCATCTTATTCTGATACCTTTTCAATTTATATTGAACTTCATCTCTTTTTTCATTTAGTTCAATAATCTGATTTATTCTCCTTGAAAAATCATTAGGTTCATCAGTTGAATCATGCAAGAATTTTAAAACAGGGAAGGCCAAGTTGGTAGGGAAGATTGCATCTTTCCCATAGACTAGATGAAAAGGAGACTTTCCAGTAGAACTCTTTGGAGTAATCCTATTTGCCCAGACTGCATAAATTAGTTGAGAATCCCAGCTCTTTTTATGATATGCTAAAGTCTTTTTGATCACCTTTACCAGACTTTTATTTGAGGATTCTGCAAGACCATTACCTTGAGGGTAATATGGAGTTGAATGATGTAACATATTCTAATACTTCTGGAAAACCTTAATCATTTTAACACTAGAAAATGTTGTTGCATTACCAATAACAATTTGTGTTGGGCAACAAAACCTAGATAAGATGTTTTCTTCAATGAATTTGATTACTACTGAATCAATAGCATTTCTTACTGGAATTGCTTCCACCCATTTAGTGAAGTAGTCTGTTGCAGTGAGAATCCATCTATGTTGATTGCTTGAAGTAGGATGAATCTCTCCAATAAAATCTAGTCCCTATTGCAGAAAAGGTGTTGAGACTATTGTTGGGATCAATGGAAAAGTTGCTAGTTTTTTCTTACCAGCAAACATCTGACAAGGGATACAACTTCTGACCTTTGCTCCTACTTGTAAGAACAATGTGGGCCAATAAAATCCTTCCCTTAATATCTTATATATTGTTGCTCTCCAAGCATAATTTCCTCCACAAAATCCTTTGTGAAATTGATCAATGATTCCTTCAGTCTCTAATTTTTTAAAACATAATAACAAGATATTTAGTGGGTCCTTCCAGTAAAGATTTGCATTTATGATACAACATTTGACTACCTTCAATTTGAGAGCTTTACATTGACTTTTGGAAAATGATGCTGGACATTCAAAATGGATCAAGAAATTTACAATATCTTGATACCAATTTGATAAGAGAAATTTGTCATCAATGTGTAAAGGGATGATCTGATCTGAAGGTAATGTCCTTGTGGATTATTTTCTTCAAGATGAAGGGAAGGTTCTTGTGGATTCTCCTCATTCAAATTTTTGGAAGGTTCTTTTGGATTCTCCCCTTCTACATGAACAAAAGGTTCTTGTGGATTCTCCCTTTTTGAACTTTGAGGAGGTTCTTGTGGATTCTCCCCTTGTATTTCCAAAAGAGAATTGATGCCAAGCACTTTACAATTCGATTCATCTAGAAGCTTAGCTAATCCTTGACCCTTGAATAGCTTTGTAGTTTTTATAGTTAGATCAAACTCCAGTATTTGAGTGATCCATCTACATCTCTTCCCATCAGTGTTAGGTTGTGTTAAAACAATCTTCATAGCACCGTTAGGAACATAATAAGTAATAAGTGAATGTAGGACATACATCATGAATGATTTCAAAGCTTGTATAAGGGCATAGGCTTGCTTCTCAATTATGTCATACTTAAGCTCAACATCTCTCATAACCTTATTGAAAAAGGTTATAGGTTGGTCATGGGAATCTTCATTTTTCTGTAATAAAACAACAACAAGGGTTGTTTCAGAGGCAAAGGAAAATATACTGAATGGTTTGGTATAATTAGGACTGGCCAAAGTTGGGGCTTTAGAGATAGCTTTCTTGATTTGGTCAAATGCATACCTAGAAGAGACAATCCATTTAACATCATGATCCTTTCAGAGCATATCAATTATATCTTTCACAATTTCAACATAATTTTGGATGAACCTCCTTAAAAATTAATCTTACCTAGAAAAGCTTGGATCTCCTTCTTATTTCTAGGTAATGACAATGTTTTTATTGCAGAAACATGTTTGGGATCAATCACCTCTCCTTCTTTTGAGATTATATGGCCTAGCAGCTTTCCTTCTTTGATTTCAAAAAGAGACTTTTAAGGATTAAGGGATATTCCAAATTTCCTACACCTATCAAAAACCTTCATCCAGTGCTTTAGACGTTTTTTATCAGAATTAGAAAAAATAGTTATGTCATCAAGATAAATGACTACAAATTGTTTACCTGTCCCATAAAATATATGTCCATAGCTCTTTGAAAAGTTGCTCTAGCATTGGACAAGCCAAAGGGAATTCTAGAGTACATAAATGTACCCCAGGGTGTAGTAAAAGTTGTCGTCTCTCTGTCTACTAGATCAACATTTATCTGATTGTAACCTAAAAAACTATTAAGCATGGAAAGTCTTTGTTATCCTGAAACCATCTGAAGTAACTGATCCATTTTGGGTAAAGGGTAATTATCCTTTAATGATGCTTTATTCAAATTCCTAAAGTCCACACAAAGTCTTATTTCCCCATTCTTCTTTCTAACAGGAACTAAATTAGAAACCCAATTAGAGTATCTAAGAGGGAGAATAATTTGGGCATATAGCATTTTCTTAATTTCCTTTTCTACAGTTGGTAGAAGTGCTGGATTAATCCTTCTAAGTTTCTGTTGACAAGGTCTTGCTTATGGTTTTAAAGGAATTTTATGTTGTGTCAATGAAGTATCATAAGATTTTAGATCAGCATAGATCCATGCAAAAACATCTTTGTATTTTTCAAATAACTTAAGGTATTGAGCTTTAATTTTGGGATGTAAGGATGCATAGATTTTGAGGCTCCTAATGTCATCATTTTTTCCTATGTTTACTTCCTCTATGTCATCTTGTGGAGATATTGACTGTGGATTTTTAAGGACATAACTTTGATCAAACAATTTTTCTAAGGGAATGAGTCCTTTGGGAATAAAATTGTTAGACAACTGAATGATATCATGATTAGCAATTTTTGAATTGATATCTGAATTATCATTTTCATTTGAATTCTCAACTGTTTTTGTTGTATTTTCATCAATTTGTAGAACTGAAAATTCATCTATAACCCACAGAAAATATTTTAACTGTTCATCATCTTCAAATATTTGCCAGTATTTTAGGTTATCTAGGATGGATGGCCTATATTTGACTTGTATTTGATAGAGCACATTAGTTTGATTAGGTATTTTTAATGAACTAGCAAAAACAACTAGGGAATTTGCATGAATATTATGATCCCTTGGGATATAAGTCAAATTAAAATCATTGAAGAAATTTTCAACTGAATCCCAAACCTCATTTTGATAGGATCTAAGCCTGGGATGTTTTGTTTTTCAAAGATTTCTAACTTGTTTAAAAATTAGCTCTGAGTCAGTAAAAACACTCAGGTTTTGTACTTTTAAGCTCTTGGCTAACCGCAGTCCTAAAAGGAAAGCTTCATATTCAGCTATATTATTTGTAACTTCAAAATCAAGTTTTCATGACTGTGTAGTGTTTTCTTTTTCTAGTGAGATTAATACCACCCCAGCACCTGCTCCATCCTTTGTACAAGAACCATCAAAGAATAGCTTCTAGACATCAGTCTGATTTGGTATAGGTCTTTCAATTACATCTTCAATTTTTGCTTGAGTTTCATGTGTTTGGTTTGAAGAAAGTTGGAAACAACCAAAATCTTGATCAATTGCATATATGGGATGGTTTCTTGGTTGATCTATTTTTCAAACAGTGTGCACAAATCTAACCTCTCTATACAACATTAGTTGCTCTCCCCCATAAACTGGAATAATGGCATAAGACATGTCAATCTGAAGAGTTCCCCCTAATTTGGCACATCAAGACCTTGAAAGGAGCATTCCAAATTTCGGAGGGATATATGTGACAACTATATCTAACACTAAACTTTTCACTGGGATTTGAGCAAGAGTGACTACTAAATCCTTAATCAAACCTAGACAAGGCACCCTTTTGGAATCAAAGGTGTACAAATCATGATAGGATCTAGTTATGTCAAGATTTAAATGATCCATGATAGTTTTTGGCATAAGATTATGTGATGCTCTAGAATCAAGCATACAATTGTATAACATAGAATCATTTGTTTTAAGAGTCACATAGAAAGGGGGTACTATTTCATCTACCATATCTGAGCTAGAGCCAAAAATAGCTGTTGGTTTTTCATCTTGAAGACTAATGATATCACTTTCAACATCAACCGAGGTGCTTTGTATCCATTTGGAGACTTGATTCTTATATCCAGGGTTTTTGGGAAGTTCTAAAAATGGTATAGGGATTTTAACTCTTTCTAACCCCTTTTCAACATTAAATGCAGTTAAAACAATTCTTTCAATTTGAGTAGTATCAGTTCACTGATTTAATGGTCGAATAATAGTTGTTTGAGTTTCAACAGCTTTGGTATGAGGTTCAATTGTTGGAGGTTCCTTAGAGGGTCTTCCAGGACCAAGTCTAGGCCTAAGATCATATCTTTTTTTTAGTTCTGCAATTAGGAATTTAGAGAAGACATGGTATTTGGAAGCCTGTGAGGGTTCGTGATCTTGTTGAACCTGACTTTGTTGTCAGAGAGGAATAATAATAGTCTGACCAGAAGAGGTATCCATATTATTAATATCTTGCGTTATAGTTATAGAATTGTCATCAAGTTGTTGATCATATATTAGTAAAGGAGTTGGAACCTATTGATCATTACTAGGCTTTGGAAGAATTTGTAATGGCATATTTCTTTTGTATTGACCTTGATTTTGATTTTTGGGTTGAGTGACCATTTGTTGAACTGTTCTAGGTTGAGTCTCAATCTTGGAAATTCTATTGGAAATATTTCTAAGAAGTGAAGTTATTTCATCTATTTTAGAGTCTTCAGTTTTAGTCTTAGAGGAAGTTGAGGCCTCTTGACTTGATTTAAGTTTTCTTTGGGCTTTTTCCTCTTTAGCTTTTAAAGTGGCTGAGGTAGACCTATTTTCTTACACCTCTATAGCATTAGTTTGCATGTCTTCAAGAATCCTTGAAGTTCGTTCTCTTAACATCACAACAAAGTCATCTTCGAATGCTTTTCAAAACCTAGATTTAGCTGCTACTATAGGTGGTTTGCAATCATGGGGCATCTTATGATAAAGTTTGTTGAAATTTTTGATAAAATTAGAGACAGGTTCACCAAAATTTATTTTAATTTCTTCAAACTTAGTCAAAAATTAAAGAGCATTTTTCTTCACTCCCCATTTATTTTTAAATATATTTGTTAATTCTTCCCAGCTTCTAATGGAAGTCCTCACATTTCCCTCAAGAGACTGAACGAACAACCTCATGTAAACATTTTCTTGTTCTATGTTCATGTTATCTGCAAAGTCTAGAAAGGCTTGAAGGTGATCCTTAGTTGAGGGACCTATTTCTCCATTACATCTAGGAAGGTTCTTTAAATATCCATTACAGAAAGCATCAAGGATTGGAGATAAAACTAAAGCTGCATATATTGCCTATATGGGTTGAAATGCCAAAGTAGAGGATGATGAATGAGATGTTTGTGAAGATGATGATAAGGAAGAGGCAGATGGTGAAAGAGGGGGAGAATTAGTATGTGGGGGTGAAGAGGGAGGAAATAAAGAAGTTGGATACTTCCTAAATGATTTTAAAGGAGTTTTAATAACCAACTTGTGGACCTGAGAATGAATACCCTCTTCAGTTTCAAAGAGTGGATTTGAATATATAGAAAAGGTCCCTTCAAGTTGTTTAGAAGTAGAAGATTCTGGTGGTTAAGAGGTGGAATGAAATTAATAAGTGGTGGGGGATATTAAGTCTATAGGTTTTTATTCATGTAGATGAACACCCAGGTCAGACTCAGATTTAGGTGATCCTGGTGGAAGTGGGGGTTATGGATGAGATTCAAGTGAATGAATAAGGAAAGTTGATTTGAAATCAACTCCCTTATCTAAGAATTTAGCAACCTTAGGTGAGAGGTGAGTGTACTCTGGACTGGATGGAATGTTACTATAGGGATCAAATTGTAATATATCTTTAGATTGCAAGGATGAAGTAGAAGAAGCTAGTTGATGTCTTCTTCTAGAACTGGCCTTTCTCACAAGTCTTTATGGATCTGATAGAGGACTAACTATTTCAGATTTAGAATAGGATCTAGTGTGCTTAGAAGGTGCCATTTTGGTACAGTGGAGTCGCCAAGTGAAGGATCTTGACCTACCTAGACCTCTAATCACCTTAAAGGAATAGGAATAATATCATTGACCCAAGAAAACTTAATGAAATTCGAATCCTAGACAAGGAAGCCAGATTGATGTTGTATATCTGAGATGATAATGGCCAGCTATCATGCTAGGGAATCTAAGATTATTGTTTTGGGGTTTTGTTTTGATTTGGAGGACCACTGTATGAAACATATTTAAAACCGTGATGCCTACCCTTTTGAATAGTATTAATATTTAAACAGAGGGCTACTATTAAAATTCACACAATGATATAGCTTGCATGGTGGTGATCAGAAATAGAAAGATGGTATGACTATCATAGTCTTCAAATTGAAAATTAAATAATCATATGTAAGAAAACCCTTAAAATATGTTCGGAAGGTTTAACAAAATATGCTTAAGCTTACAACAGATGTTGATGATTTTAAGATTTAGAGGGAATTAATAAAACAATTAGTTTATATAATTCATTCTCTTTATAGATGATCACTTCAGAAGATTATAAGAATAATTGAAACACAATTACTCCTACCTGGTTATCTTTGTAAAACATAAGAATATGAAGAAAACACTGTGAAATAAAACTGGAAAAAACTTACAGAAAAACGAAACTGTATGAATTAGAATTCAGAATCCAATTTCTTTTGTATTAATGATTTAGAAAAGTCAAGTACATTCAATGTTTAGAAATGCTTCTTCAAGGGTGCAACCCTTAATAACTCATGAAAGAGAGTTATTTATACAATCTTAGAACTGAGAAAATATCTTAAACTATTTTACAAAAATAGATAAGTACAAAATCAGTGATATAAACTAATAGTTGATCTGTCACTATTTTAGTGTTGAGTTGTTGATGATTGTTGCTGGAAAATATGAGAACTGTTGAGATGGTGATGATTGTTGCTAGAAAAACTAAGAATTGTTGAGTTGGTGATGACTTTCCCTGTAAATATTGAATGTTGTTTGATTACCCTTTTAGTCAAGTAAATCAGTTAATTCTTCCCAATATTTCTTATCTGGGATAAATAACTTAGTTACCCTCCTATAAAATTCATCCATCTCTGTATACTTAGTAAAAGTGGCTTTTACTGGGAATATATGCCTAATTTCATCTAGAATGAAAAAGGAATCTCTGAGTGCATTCAGCACAACCCTTCGTGTTGTTGCACCTCTAATGTTTGAAAATGAAGCTACATTAGTACCCACCTCTGTAAGCTTTCGAACATAATCTTCAATGGGCATTAATTTGTCATTTATTACTAACATAGAGGGCAAACCCTTATTGGTCAAGGGTTCTAACCTACTGAAAAACCTTTGAACTATAGTATTCACATTGTTGCACTTTTCTTCCAACTGAAGGATGAGATTTTTCTTGGTAATGATCTTCTTTACCTCCAGTATAGTTGTTGTCCTATCATTTATACCCATCCACAAGTTCATAGTTGTCTTTAGAATTGAGGAACTTGATTATTTCAGAAGCAATTTCTGGCATGTCCTCACACTATTTAAAAATAGTTTCCATAACTTCCTGAGCTTTCTCCAACAAGTCTTTTTGATCAAAGATTATCTTGATATAGGGCCAAATATCTTTGACCGATTCAGTAATTTCTTCCCATAGAATTTCCTTTTCCAAACCTAGTTTGTTTCTAAGGTAGGACTCTTTGATTTCCTTCTGCAAAATGTCAATTTGACTTTTGTTCCTTTGCAACTCGGTTGCATGTGAACTCTTTGCAACTACCTTCATATGTTTTAATTCCTTTCGTTCATCCTACAACTTCTTCATTTTGACTATTTGAATGGACAGATTTTGAACAACCTATGCAAGTTGTTCAGCTCCTTCTGTTGTACCTATAGTTGATGTTGTCCCTGAAGTAGAAACTCTGGTTATTGAGACTGCTGAAAGAGGAACTACATCCATTCGAATTTGAGCCTTATTGACAAATTCTTCTTTCTCTTTGACCAAATTTTCCATTTGCTCCTCCATCTGTTTTATTTTCAAATTATGTTCCATGATGAGCTTCATCATGTCAGATTTCAGAGTCTCGGTTTCTTCAATCTCCTTGGCCATTGGATCCTCAGAAGCTGGCAGTTTGAGTTGCTTCCTTAATGCTGAGAGCTCAACATTTTTCTTCTTAACAAGTTCTTTTGCTGCATTTATGTTTGAGGGATCATATCCCATCTTTAGTACCAGATCTTCCAAGGATTTGATATTGGTGTCCTTTTCCAGTGAGGAAACCTTTTCCAATTTCAGTTGTGACTGTGTATTTGACAAGGTGACTTACAACTTTGACAAACTCATGGCAATATGAGTTAAAGTGGAATAAATCATCTGTCCAGTTTGTTTTTGCATCTCAATTTGATCAATTGGATGCACATATTTTACATTAAACTCAAATGAGGATTGCTTCTGATAATGTGCATGAGTCATGGGCTATGGAATCTGAGCTTGCAGGAAAGCCATCTGCATTTTTCCCTTCTCAGAATAAAAAAATGAAAGGAGTCTGGCTTGAGAACTAGAGGAATGTTTCCAGAATTGGGTATAGGTGTTCAACTTCAATTCTTCATTCTTATTTTTAATCTCATTGAAAACATGAAAGATGTACTCCTCCTTATCCTTCTGAATGCTTCCACTGGTCTGAATTACCTGCCATTCATGAGAAGTAGTGGAATGAGTTGGGGACTGGGTAGACTATCCACCAAACTGTGTATAAAGCATAGTCTCTCCAAGTCCATCAAATGTTGTTTTTTGAGACTCATGTGTTGCTCTAACAATCAAAGAAATCCTAGGTATCTTCTTTCTATGCACAATCCTAAAGCCTTGGCTTGATGCTTCAATTGTAGGGGATGAGTGTTCTTCCCTTTCTCTTTTAGCTATCTTTTCCTATGCAAGTGGAGTTTGCACATTTGAGGTAGAAACTTCCTGCTCTTCAGCTTCTTGAAGGGTGTTCTCTTTCCATTCCAATTGATTTTTGTACTGCTCTATTTCAGGTCTAGTTGTATAGTGATATGCAGTAAACTTATTTTCAACCCCGAGTTTAGAAATCACTCCCATTGGGCCATAAGACCAAGTGAAACTGAGACCAAAATTCATTTCCTTTAGTAATCTATCTGCTTCTTCTCCTGCTGCTCTAGTGTTGCAGATGAATGGATCGACCTGAGCTTTTAGCTTGAATTGTGATTTCTTCTTTGCTACCACAAAGTGTGCTTCATCTGCATTTAACCTCTGCCTAATATATTCTAGTGCAAAGATTATAATAGGAAGGTACTTGGGAAGTTTGTAGGGTGGAAGATCACAACCATAAACCCTTATTTCTGTGTGGTTTTGGTAAAGATACCAATCTCTTGTTGTGGCTTGATCAACTAGCTACAACACTTTCACAATTTCATCATTGATTCTTGGTACTGGAGTGCTACTCATAAGACTAATAGCTGGATGAATAAAAAATTCTATGAACTGTTTATAGGTAAATTATTCTTTCTCCTTCATTCCCATTGTAGTCCAAAAGATCACTAATTGATGGTTGCCTTCCTCATCTAGCTTTTGTAAGGTGAATGGAAATTTGTCTCCCTAAAAATATATAAAAAGGTATACAAGTACTGAAGCATACTTGACTACTTCTTTAGTGTTAAACTAGACAAATTTCTCATGTATGGCTTTAGCTAGGAATTGGCTAAATAAGAACATGGGTTTTGAATCAACAGAAAATATTGACAAGAAACCTAGGATAGCTTCATTAACATATTGATCAGAATTGTAACCAAGTAAATGGGACAAAATAGTGGTGATTTGCTTAGTTCTGTTAGGGAACATGGATGAATCATAGGGAGGGTTTCTTTTAGGTAGAGGGCTGTCTATAGCTAAGAAAAGTTCAAGAGTCTAGGATCTTTTAGTAAAATCTAGCTTCTGATAAGCTTCTATTAGGCTTTCATGAGAAAAAGGATGGGTTGGTGTAATAGCTAGAGTTTGCAACATCTTTTCAATGGACTCATCATTGATGAAACAGAGGATTTATCCTATGGGTGAAATGATTGCTCTTTGAATGGGATCATAGGACTCATGGCATTTCCTGACAAATTCAGGTGCTCTGTGTATCTAAGGGAAAATCTGGTGAGGAAGGAGGGAGTCCCACAGTCCTGTTTCATCTATCTGATCAATTAATTGCATCCAACAATAAATTTCATATAAATCAAATTGAGAAGAAGACGCAATGATTTTACAATCTCTGTCGACCAAGGGAGTATGATGGAAGTCAACCTATGGATGAATAATAGGATTTGGGATTTCTGCAATTTATTTTCCCTTGGGAGGCATCTTATCAAATGTATTGCAGACTGAAAGTGATGGAAATGGAGAAAATTGGCCTGAAACGGAGTGATAACAGTAAAAACAATATGACTAAAAAGAGACAAGTGGACCTGGATGTCAGCTTTCTTCTGAACAAGACAAAATTAATACTTAAGTGTTGAATGGTCACTGAGCTGTAAGGAGGAAATCTTCAGTGACCAATTTAGTTACATAAATGCACTGTGTAATAGTTTTCATGAAGGAAAAGGGTTTATAATGGAAAAAATGGAGCGGGACTATTTAATGAGCAACTAAGTATTCATTAATTATCCAACGAGATTATTAAATGGATCTATGGGGCATAAGTTCACGGGAGTGCGAATTAAATGAGTAACAGATAGGCGGAAACAAATTGGAGAGAGGAGGTGACATGGAGCGGACGTGGACAGTGATGTTGGAGCGGCGATAAACGGTCAAACGTAAACCGCGTTCGGGAGAAACTTGAGGTAGTAAGTTATTTCAGGATGTTAAGACTCGAAAGACTAGAATGAGGGATAGGTGGTTTAAGCAGGTGGTTTCCAAAAATGCCCACTTCGGAAACCCCCCCGGCGATAAAGTTCAGATGACAAAAGAGGGCTGAGGAGCAATGTGGGCCATCGGATCTCGGGGGAGTATGCGGGATGTAAGGTGAGATGAAAGGGATTTAACATCATGAAGCAGAAAGCGATGGCGGGGACAAGATTTATGGTGGATGTGATAGTTTGGTGTTATGGCGAATGAATGAATGAAGTTAGGATTATCATAAAATACATTGGTACCTAGGAATATGGTTAATTGAAGCCCATACCATATGCATATTTTTACAATATTATAACTTAGGATAAAATCCTTTCATGCTCCAATTGAATTCCATCTATCTACCTACCCTTATATTTCCTAACATTGTCTCACTTAGTTCTCCAAGTGCAGTTAGGCCAGCAACTCAATATTTTCCTTCGAATGATTAATCTACATCTATCCCTTATTTCCTCCATTGGCTTAGATTAAACTGTTGAACCACTTTTATTTGCTACCTATTGACAAATTATTTAAATCAAATCCAATCATGATTAAACAGTATAATTGGATTTTATGAACTAGTGTGGCATTTAAACAATCTGCACACAACCTTTATTTGCAAAAATAAAATTGACTAAGAGTAGTGGCATTTGGATTTGCAACACTTTCAGAGTTTATTGTTTTTTCTTTATAGCCTAACATATTTATTTTTGCCTTCATTTTTTAGGGCATCTATTCTAACATTTTATTTGATATGGACTTATTCATCAAATATGCCTAACATTTTTTATTTAATATTCTTTTTGTCCATATCCTAACTTAAATTTTTTTGAAATTTATTTTCATTTTTTGACTAATTGATACTAACTTATCAAAACCAAAAAATGCTACAACATAACCTACATGTGTAAATAGCATAATTAAGTGTAGGGATCTCATACTTATCTGAGAATCACCATGAACTTGTTTCCTCATGTCATTTGCTACTTTATCATGTATTAGGTCATAGATAGATTATCCATTCAAATACAAGTAAAAACATGATGAGAGCCAAACATTATTACTGTCATAAAATGTGCATATAACCAGCATAATAGGAACATAAATACAATAAACATATCAGCCATCAAAACCCATATATACACCAGTACACTTACACATGAAAAATCAATGCAATGAACCAACAAAAGATGGGACTACCACGCTCCACCCAACAATAGATTGGCTGAGCCAAGTCTCTCTTCAACCAATCACCCCCATGCCATATTCCAAGTAGGAATGTGGGACTCATATAACACATCAAAAACACCAATCAATTTGGATACCAACGGAGTTCTCCATCTACACCGTGTGTAATTTGAGTGCCTCCTAGTCTCTTAGGCTTTACCGTGCATCCACAGTCACATCTAGGGATCACTAGGCCCTACACTAAGACATACTCTCCAGGCTTTACTATGCATTCCATCCTGGGATCACTAGGCCCAATGGAGATAAAATCCACCTCTTGGATTTACCATATATCCCACCATTCACCGACAAGGATTTCTAGGCCCACTGAGGCAAACATTCTGAATTTACCGCAATCCATGACTCGGTTCAAGGGTTACTAGGCCAGTGGATTTGTGCATCCTCAGTTCAGTTCAGGGACCACTACACCATGTGTTTGTCAATTAGGAGATCCACCCCACTCAGCTTCGAATCCAATCTGGCCATCCCACATAAACCGAATGAGAGAATCCATTTTATCAAATCTATCAATAAATGGCAAGGTTGGGCTGAAAATACTATCACACTTGGAAAAACCCATACCATGGTAGAAAAGAAACACATGCAATCCCATGCATGCCAAATCTAACAAGGAAAATACACATGCAAGTTGATACCTACAATGAAGCTTGTTGTAGTTGCTTGATCCTACCTTTCCCTACTTGATCTTTGCTTCCTCTTACCTTCTTTGCCTTTCTTGTTCCAATGCCAAAGTGCCCCAAGAAAATTTAAGTTTCCAAGAGTATTAGAGAAAAAGAGAATAATGAAAGAACTCCAAAGCTAAACTGATCAGATCTTCTTAACACTGACTAAGCTTGCCAACTGAACCTCATAAGCCTTTTTATTAATGAGGCCTCTATTTTCTTCATTTTCCATTATTTTCCTTTAATTTCCTTGTTACATGCAACCTATGACCTTTCACCTTCCTTTTCTCCTAATTTCCATTATTTTCATAAATAATTGTGCCAAAAATTCCATTTTTCCTTTCCAAATCCTTAGCCATTGCCTTTGCCAATTTCCTTAGCCATAAACAACCAAATGAACACCCACTAGGATGTCATGCCCACTATTTAGCTTGGAATATGTGTCCCATCAACCGTGGTATTTATATATTTTTACATGGAATTTTCATCGGGGCTATTACAAAACCCTTTTTGGGTTTATTGAGGAGAGGCCAAGGTTAATTTGGCAGAATTCTATGGGCATATTTTAGGGCTCAAACAGGGGCCCCAACTCAGCCAGCAGCTAGAGGATCTAGGGGAAAATTGGGAAAAAATTTCAAGTTCAACATTTGGCCAATTAATTCGTGGGTTTTTGTTGGTTATTGGTGAAGAGTCCGTGGTTGATTTTCCTGGAATTTTATAAGCATTTGAGGAGGACTTTGTAGCAGTTCTTTGCAGCCATCAACATATTTTCTGGGTAGTTTCAATTTAGAGCTAGGATAGAGAAACAACATATTTGAGAGGCATTTATTATTGTTCATTTGGGCTTAGATAGCTTGCCTTGAGAAAGCCCAAGTGCACTATTTCCAACACCTCATTATACCCTCTTCTTATTATAATAAAATGGCTCGGCAACACAAATTTTTGTGAAATTTTATGGTCTGACTCATGTGTTTGATTTTCATGGTTTTATGTCTATGTTGACTTTGTTATTTACTGTACAAATTCCCTAGGAATATTACACACATCCTCATGGATCATGTAGAAATATTATGTTCTTGGAATCCTCAGGCTAAACATCATTCTTCAAGTTCTTTTTCTTGCAACAAAGTTCTAGATCTGCTCTGAGAGTAAAATAATTAACATGTCATTTTATGTGCTAACAAACCAAGTAAAAGATTAAGTTACAAATATGACATTGAAGCCCTTTGCTTCTTTCACTGGCCTAACTAGGGTAGGTTCCTAAACTCATGTCTGTTAAAGGATCCTTAAACTAGTTGGTCCTAGTTGTACACCTTGTACTCCTCCTTATCTACACAAACAGGTGAATCATCCATAATAGGTCTCTTACTTTCCATCACCCAATCAAAAGTGAGGTCAATCTCATCCAAGCAAATAGGCTTAACATCAAGTGGTTTCTTTAACTACCTTGTACACAACTAAAAATTGTAGTAACACACACCATATCATTGAGGGCCCAAAGCCAATGGTAAAAAGACAGAATAATGGTGATAATATAATAATTTTATTAATGTCCAATAAATGGTCACAAAATTAGGTCAATATGACTAAAATAGTACATTGACTGTACATAGAAGGGAAAGTGCAAATTCATAGTCTCTTAATTAGTTAATATATTTAAATAAGTTTTGTAGAATGTGCTCTAGGTTGTGTGCTACTTATTTTTTACTATCATTGTAAGCACCTATAAGAGGATTTTTTCTAGTAGAGTGATAATGAATAATTTTTTGGTTTTCACCCTTCATTCTCTTTCTAGTTCCCTACAAAATCTATTTTAGCAATTTTTGATTACATCATTGGGTATCAGGGTAGTTCGTGCCTAGCTTCCATAGCCTTTTCGGGGATTTGCAAACTCATAGCAATTCTCATTGGTAAGTGACTCAATTCCTTTGGCTCAACCCCTACTTGGATCACACAACAATTTTATTGTTTTTGGAATCTAGAGGTTGTCCCTCTCACCCCAACCACACACAATTTTTTTCCTCAGATCTTTGTGCGTATGATTCCTTTACAAAGATAGACTGCCTCTAAAGATGTTAATTTTGCTCAATCCAACTCAGTTCAAGATCTAGAACTTGCACTCATTGAGGACACACATAAACAATCTAGGGCATCTACTTCAATGCTCCAACTAGACACCAATTCAACTATGATGGTCCGATGCAAGTGTTGTAGCGGCTACAACCACCCTCCAAAATTTTGGCCTGCGCCCAATTTCGGAGCCTCCCTTGAGAGTTTCACTTGATGACTGTAGACACTCGAGTTCACTCAGTGAGCTCATGTGAGTCTTAGCATTTTCCTTGCTTGCTCATTTCACCAAGTCTTGCATGTTGATGGCAAAGTCATACTTGCAACCATTGTTCTGGTTATGCTCAAAGTCTTCGCTTTGTGTGAACTTGTTGTGTTCGCTATGAAACCATCTGTCGCAGTCACACACAGAGTCACATCCACTATCACAAAAGCCTTGTCACGGTCAATCAATGATCAATCATGAGTGTCGTGCTTTTCACTTGCATCGTCGGTTAGTCATGTCGAACATGTGGGTCTAGTTGGTTTGAGTCATTGCGTCGTCAAGTCATGTTGGTGCATGTTTGTAAGATCACATTTTCATATTTCAATCATTCACACACTTAGTCAATTTGCTCAATTCTGACGACTGCACTTCCCCTTGATAGCCAGACCATCACCTTGCCATCAACTCGATAAACTGTTACCCAGAACAGTGCATAAGCACCAAGCAAGTCTTTTCAATCTGTGTTGCCCGCAAGAAATTTAATCAACCTTCATGTTGGCCACCTAGAGAGTCGAAATTGGTAGCCACCCCAGGACTGACTCCCCTCAAAAATTGTAGAGAGGCTAATGAACTTGCCCATTCTACTGATTGAAGAAATTGTGCAAAAAAGCCAGATAGACACCTAGTGCTTGTCCCTATCTCCCTCAGAAAATTGCACAGTTTTCCCCATCAATCCTCTTGACAGTCGACTGACTACTCATCCAGGAAATTGTGTAGCTTTCCTGAGCAGGCCCTCTACTCCCCAATAGTCCTCTCAGCTTAGAAATTGTGTAGAGATGATCAACAGGCTGACCTCCCAACCTCAGTGCAGTTTCTCTCGCCAATAGACTTCCATTTCCCTCTACGAATTGAATAGTTTTTGCTGCTAAGCTACAGCAAGCTAACTACTAGTTCCCCTTGGGAATTGCACAGTTTCTACTACTAGTGACCCAGCAACCACCTACCAATTCCCTCCAGGAATTGTGCAGTTTTGGCTACCAGGATCCCAACTAGTTCCTCCAAAAAACTACACAATTTCTGCATGTTGATCCTCCATGCAGCCCGACCTATTCCTCCAGAAAATTGTGCAAATTTTTTTGTCAAGCCCTTGCTGCCCGCTTGTTCTAGAAAATGCATAAATTTTGTTTTCCTTGCCTTCCTATAGCCCAGATTTTCCCTCCCAAAATTTGTGCAGTTTTTCCTTCCAGCCGAGCCAAACCTTGCAGACAATCACTATCAACTTGGATTGCCCATCTTCATCACATAGTCACTCTTGCACAATTTTCATTAATAGTGCCTGGATCCATCATCCCGCCTCACAACCTTGTTGCCTATCCCTGTCACCTACATCCAAAATGATCATGTTTCATGGTATACTAGGAGGTTTTTAGATTTGATGTTGTCTCGTCATGAGTGACTGCAGGTACAGGTACACCAAAAAACATGGCGCGATGACAAATGGCATGAACGAAGGGATCACATGTAGAAGGACAGGTTCACCAATGGATGAACGAATGATGCATGCAAAGAGATCTACTCATGAATGGATGATCATGCAAATATGTGTTTGCGAACAGACAAATGAGAAAACATGCAAGATGTGCTCATGGACGGACGAACAGAAGAACATGCACCTTTCGCGAACAAATGAGCCTGTCAAGCCTTCCAACATACAAGGAAGGAGCAACGCTCCAAAGCAACATCAAGCGAACCAATGAGCATCGAAGACTCCATGCACTTTTCCATGTGGAGGTGAAGCTGTGATACACCATGAAGACATCCATCACCCAACAACGTTGCAACTCGACATGCACTCTAGAAGCATCACGAATGTACCACCATTGTCATGTCGAGTCATGTCATGAGTTATGTTGATCACATCTCCATTGTGGGCCATGTCGTCAAATCAATGTAATGTAACATTGAAGTTGAAGAGACCCACTTGTTGAACAAAGAGTCATGTAAAGTTGAAAAGTCATGGAAGTCAAACAATCATGAGGGTAGTCGAACAACCACAAGGGTTAGTTTCACCCTTGGCTATAAATACCCCCTCATTTGTACATGCAAAGGACTTTTTTCACCTCAGCTCCTCCCACATAGCCAAGAGAGTCTATTATCTTTTCTTTGAGGAGTAAGGAGTGGCTCCAACGCCCCTCATACAGGGTTAGTCATGTATGGTGTAACAATGTGTCTTGGAACTTTCACTTAATTAAGAAAACTACTAATAGGCTAGTGCGTTTTCACACATGTATTGTATCTATTGTAAGACTAACCTTTAACACTTGCAATGCATGTTTCTTGAACCTGTGTTTAACACTTGAACTAATTCACTTGTTGTAATACACATATGTTAATGGAAATGTGTTGTATATGTTGTTGACATTGTCTCGCCCATGTAGAATACTCTCCCAGACATCAGACAGACCTTTCAAGTAAAACTTTCTATAACAACCGTTGCACTCATGTAGACTAATCCACTTAGTGTTATGTGTGTTATCTTCCCTTGTGTGTTCTGATAGCCGCATTTGTGTGGACTATTTCACAGGAAATTGTGCATGTCCTTTTGTGTTTTGTGTTCCTAACAGAGTTGGGACTTCTCCCAATTGACTTGGGGCTCACTCTCACCCTCTCTCCCTCTATAATGAAAGAACCATTGACACGAGTAACACTTACACTCACCAGGTGTTGAGTCCCAAACTTGCATTTTTCCTACACCTTTTTCTAGCTTCTTCCCATTCATCTAAACCTCCTAAGTCATCAGTATCATTACATATTAGTTAAAAACAAGCATTCAAAGTGGTTTCTTGACTATGTGTTTGTGTTGCTATTTGAACTAGATTTTTGTTTATAAGCTGCGGAATCTTGTCACTTTTCGCAGCCAGCCCAAGTTTCCACAGCTGTTTTGTCAAAGCCTATGTTGCAGGTGTCTTCAGGCGAATCGAGCCACATGGGCAAGTTGCAACGGACGTGGACATGGACCGGGTCCTATTAGCTCAGTCGAATTCATCAGAAAAGGCCATAGTCAACGGTGGGAAAAACGGTGGTCAACTCAAGAGTCCTACGGTGATAAAACTCTGTTTTTCACCACGTGAAGCTTTGCATGGTTGTTCCTAGATCTCAGGGGACAATTTAACACCTGTGGACTGCTCCATGAACCAGATCCAACAACCACCTTCCAAAGATTGAATCCTCATGGCAGCCACAGTGCTAAATCTTGGGATGTGGTTGATTACGTGTCTTGTATCAGCACCGAATGTAGGAAAATAGTTATATTATCCTCTGTTATAAATAATGCGTTCTCATACGCATATTAGTTAGCTTTTTGATAATGTAATTTTGACTGTAAAGGAACCCACTGTGCTGTAACTTTATCACTGTGTTATGACTGCATTTTAATACATGAGAAGACTTTGTTTTTGAGCTCAATTCGTGGTTGATCGTTGATTGTCCGAGGATTGTGCAGAGGGCCCCTACACAAACCGAGGTCTTGTTTATTACTGTAGAGTTTCATGTTTTATTTCTTTATGTTCTTATGCCATAATCATTCACTTGTATATATATCACATCTCTTATGGTATTAAGTTTGGTAGCTATCCATAGCTTTTCACATTTTCTATACTGTTAATTGATCAATGCTTTTGTTTCAAATTACAATAGGCAGCCCGAGCATTTGCACATAGTTTTTTAATGACTAATGACATGGAATCATTCTTGTCCTTCTGTTGATTTCCATGTCCTTTAGTTTTTAGTTCCAGCACTGTGTTATTTATTTCAGTTTTGCTCATTTACTCTTCTGCAAGATAGATATTAAATTACTCGTGTCATTTTCAGTTACCTCCTAAAGCCAGAGTGAGTCAAATGGTGAGGGATTGAAGTATGAATGCGTAGTTTGATTTTAGTTTATTTTTCTCCAAGTTAGTTATTGAATTGCTCATGTCATTCTCAGTTACTTCCTAAAGCCAGAGCGAGTCAAATGGTGAGGGATTGAAGTATGAATGCGTAGTTTGATATTAGTTTATTTTTCTGCAAGTTAGTTATTGAATTGCTCATGTCATTCTCAGTTACCTCCTAAAGCCAGAGCGAGTCGAATGGTGAAGGGTCAGAATATGAGTTGATGTAATTTGATTTTAGTTTACTTTGCTTGCAATTCTTGGATTTCTTTGAGTTCAATTTTTCTTATATTTTCATGGTAGCAAGGATAATGGGTTTCATGGTCACTAGCTCAATGTTGTTTAATTAGAATAGTGGCACATTTTCACTCTCTTTTCAAGAATTAGTTTCATCATCGCATGTTTTTAAAAAAGTTTGAAGTTTTGAAAATCATTTTAAAAGATATCATTGCCTTGAACATTTATATCATACTTGTATTTTAGAATTTCCATCTCACATTAGGGAATTAACAGAAATAAACCCAAAACAAAACAAAAACTCAAAAACGACAAAAAAATAAGAAATAGGTTATCTTGCACATATAGTGCGCTGCACTTCAACAGTTTATGACTCCTGGATTGACAATTAATATAGCAATTTAGGACACTCTAAATTCACCAAACATTTTGGCTCCATTGTCGGGGAAGTGTAACTAGGTAGCCAATTTCCTAAAAAAAAAAACAATAAAAAGAAGGGAAAGACAATAATTTCTTAAGTATGCTCTCTTCTTGCACCCAGTGTGACCTAGAAGATCAGAAAGAGAATTATTAGCCCAACTTAAAAATAAAAAAATGACATGCATAGAGCAAGAGATTCTAGGGGAAGGTTTATAGCTAGAGCCAAGAGTTTGATTTTCACAACTCCATCTTCTTCAAGGCATAGACAAGATTCACCACCATCTACCCCTAGCCTTAAGATTCCTAGAATTGAAGGAGTAGTTTAATTAGAGGATTCTCTTATACCATATACCAAATCTCATTTAGAGGAAGACCCTTTCTTTACTTCTACAGGAGAGCATATTGTAATTCAAGAAGTAAAATCACCTGAAGAAGAAAAGAAAGAAACTCCCTCTCATCTTCCCTTAATAGAAGAACCAGAGGACTCTGAGGACTCTAAAGAAATTATCATGACAAAGGAAGTAGTAGATGGATTTGGAGGTAGAGGTAGAGGTAGAGGAGGAGGAAACAATGGAAGAGGAAATGGAGGAGGAAGAGGTAACAACAGAGGAAATAGGGATGGGGATAACTCATTTGGATTCCCTATAGCCGATGAGGAAACCCATACAACAATGAAAAACATTTCACCATCTGTCCTCCCAAACCTTCATGGGTTGTGAAGTGAGGATCCCAAAACATTTCTCTTTGATTTTGAAGTCTTGTGTCAAACCTATGATTATATGTAAGACTCTCAAAAACTCAAACTGTTTCCTTCAACATTAAAAATAGCTGCTTTGAAATGGTTCATGGGACTAGCCACTCGGTCTATTAATAGTTGGAATGATATGAAACAAACATTTTTGGATAGATACCTGGACTATTGCATGCCCACTAATCATAAGGATGAGGTATTCAAGATGATGCAAAAAGAAGATGAAAACTTGGAGGACCTACTCGAAAGATTTCAATACAACTTAAAGAGAGCAAAAATGAGTAGTCTAGATGAGGAAACCTTGAAAGCCCTTCTATTGAAAGCCATTAGAGATGAATGGATAGACATTTTAAACATGATGGGAAAGGGAGAAATCTCTCAACTTCCACTTCATGACATAGCAGAACTGTGTCCATCTCTCAAGAGAAAAATCTAAAACTGCAAAAGGGCCTAGAGATCCTTCTTTGATTAGAGCAAACAAATCTGCAACCATTTCAATAAGTAGGGCAAAGATTGGCAATATGCTTGATGAGTTCAAAACTGATATTTTAGGGAGCCTTAGTGAACAACTAGACACCCTTAAAATACAAAACAAGCAGAAAGCAGAAGCTGAAGCTTTGGCCATCTTTTGTCCAAAATGTAGGAAGAAACATGCTCTAAGGGAATGTCCCTTGGATGCAAAAGTTGTAGAAACATGTATGATTTGCTCAGAAAGCCATGAGACCAAGGATTGTCCTCCAATTCCTGGCCTCAAAGCTGTCTTTCAAGAAGATCCAAATTTAGTGGAATCTCTTTGTTTTGTTACAAGGAGACCATGGCAGGGGAAAAAAAATCAAGGGTTCAATAATCCTATAAACTTTCAACCCCCACCAAATTGGAATCCTTGGCAACAACCTTGGCCACAATCTCAAAATCCATATCAATCATGGGTACAAGGCATGCAAAATCCTTATGGGAGATTTGCTCAATTTTATCAATATCCTCCATCCTTTCCAAATCAACAAGCTCCACAACTTCCAAATCAAAATCCACAACTTTCATTACCATTTCCATTGTTAGTGTCAGCCTTTGCAGCCTTCCTCCAGCGATCAAACATGCTCTTACAAGTGATTTTAAGGTTTCAAAATCAAATTTTGTCGTTTCAGTGAGTCTTCGAGCAAAATTTGGTCACTAGGCATTAGGTCTAGGGTTTGCTTTCACTCCTTTCAAAGTTGCCCAAATGTCGGTCCATGTCACCATTATGTTGAGTCTATCATCATTCAGAGGGTTGTCATCATCATTTCAAGTTCCATTGGGTCATTTCACACCTTGTTCATGCTTCAGTTGCGCCTAAGTAAGGTCATTTCCCTCTCCTAGGGTTTTGAAGGCAATTTCTCTTGGACAGTCAAATCATTAGCAAAACTTGTATCCAGATGTTCATACACCTTCCCCTATCCTGAATATACCTTATCGAACACTTCCCATCACTGAGATCCCCCAAATTCCTCATTTTTGCACAAACCCTAGTTTCTTGCCACAACTTGGCAATTTTCTAGGTTAGGCCTATGTTTTTCCCTTTTGGACCCCTTCCCCTCACTCAATCTCTGAGATTCCACTTTACCCTACTTCCTAACATCCCTCCCTACTTCCAAAAAATTTCCCCAAGAATTTATAAGCCCCTTATCCCCTTAATTTCGCTTTATTTCGACAAAATCCCTTGTTTCACACATCGGGATAAGTTTCACTCAAAAGATGTTCCAGAGCAATAAAAGATGAATTTTGAAACACTGAGAGAGGTTTTTGTCCAAAAAATGCCAAACAATAAAAACCTCCTTCACTTTTTACATAGGTGTCATGGTTTTAGAGAAATGTCAAAAATACCGTTTCCTTGGGAGAATTGATGCACCTCTGAAGTGACCTTGGGAAAATCATGTTTTATCCTAGCTTGGTTGGCCAAATGCCTTTCTTGATGCATCAAATGATAACTAGACACATAGAGATTTCAAATGAGCTATCATGAGCTCAATTTGGAGTTAAGGAAGGCATTCAAAAGTTGACTACAACAGCACTCTGCCTTGAGGCAGCCTCATTTGGCACATTTTGACAAGTCTTGGAAGATTTGATTTTTGACAAGGAAAATGAACTCAAAATTGAAAAATTAAAATTGTGTTGGAAATTAAACTCAACTACCTTTCCATCGAGCTATCTTGCGCCCAATTTGGACATAGGGAAGGGCTCCAAAATCCTCCTTCAAAATGACCTATGTGGCGCGTGGCGCATCAGTGGCGCGCGACACATCACGCGAGAAATTTCAGTGTTATTTTGCACGCGCGCGACGCGTTGGGTGAGGTGCGCTGCACATAGGCATTTTTTCCTGAAATTTTCCCAGGGACCACTAAAATCACCTCTCTTCATGCATCAATTCACAGGTAGGCCTAGACTCATAGCTTGCTCTTGGTTTTTAGATGGTTTATATAAGAAATTATGCTATAATTGCCATGAAAAAACAAGTGTATAAACCCTCTTTGTTCATCAATTTTCTGTAAGGATTCAAGTGCCAAGTTTGCTGTAGGGTTTTCAAAAATCACTGTTGCCAAGGTTTTCTGATTTCTATTGTTTCCCATCCCCTATATTCACCAATATTTTCCTCGATAATTCCTCATAAAACCCTACACTATCCTCCCTCATCAAATCCTAATCCCTCCCTTCTATTACAAGCATATAATCCCTACCTCATCCCAAAACCCTAAAATTTCAATATTTCCCAACCCCTTCGTACTTGGCATATTTTGATAATTGAAACAAAAGGCACCAAATTCTCATTTCATACAACTCAACATACACTTGGCAATTGGAGATAAAGGTACCAATTTCTCATTTTCAACAAGCTAAACATATCATTGGCATAGACTGGTAACACCATGGAGACAGACACCGACACATCATACAACCGAGACAGTGATTCTACCACAGAACTGCATGCACCAGGAGGGCACTAAAATGTCGAAAAGGGAGGATAGAATTTGAATCTTAGCCTAAGCCTCTTTGGCTAAGCATGGCACTTCATGAGGCACCGTCACTCCAAATTTGGGAAAATTTGGACAAAATTTTGTCGTTTCAAAATTTTTGGCTTGCGAAACAGGTTTTTTGGCTCTACGCGTCTCACTCAGCATGCGACCCATAAGATGGGGAGGTCCAAATCATAGGTGGCTTATATTTTTGGATTTTTCATGATGAAATACACATGCTCAGCCATTGCCAAGGCATTTCATCAAGTTTTGGGTGACAAAAAGGCTCAAAAACATCATGAAAATCACCTTTCTGCCACTTTTTGCACCAGCAGGAAGTACTTCTGGGAGAATCCACTTTGGGAGGGTCAAATGGAGACCAAATTGGAAAATTCTACTTGTGTTAGAAAGTAGACATCCAGGGATTTCCAACAAGCCAACCTGAGCTCAATTTGGATGCCGGAAAGTGCCCCAAAAGTAGGTGGAAAGCCGCACGGCGCACAGGGTTTTTTGGCACAGTTTTCTTCCTCAACTCAGGAAATGCAGCCAATTTGACCAGTTTTGCTTGTGGATGAAATTTTTGATTTATCATGATGTAAATTGATGGTTTACATGTAACTTTAACTCACTTTTACCTATTCTAGATGGTTCATTAAAAAATAGTAAAAATTTAATGAATGAATCAGTTTCCTAGCATATAGGGGTAAGTTGTTTGACTACCTAGATTTCAGTTCCTTGTTTAGAATTAGTTCAAATAGCTCCTAGAATGATGAGCTCAACCCCTAAAGGCAAGGAAAGGGGTTAGGATGGTCTATATGATGTAATTTCTCAATCACTTTCAGAGGTTGGAGAGGTTGGACTCTTGGGATAGCTTGAGACTATATTGTACATATTTTATCAGCATTTTTGGCAAAGGAAAGACCAGGGTTTTGCAGCACTATTTGGGATCCATGTGGCTTTATGTGTTGATAGTGTGTTTCTCTCAGTACTTGTAAGTTGTGTATGTGCATCATTATCTCTATTAAATCTTCTGTTACTAAGAAAATGAAGTGTTAAGGTAGAATCCATGAAATTGTTATGCTATGCCTTTAAATTTGTTTAATCTTCTATGTTTTCTTCAGTTTAAGGAGAATCCTTGAGACCCCTTGCTCTCCTTAGCCCCTCACCAGTCTAATCTATCCATCTCACCTAATTTAAGGCATCAAAACAATTGCCTATCTTTCCCCAAGTGGACCTCTGCAAAAACTGTGCCTCATCCCCGCACCCAAAATTGCCTTTCCCTTGATTTCAACAAAATCATTAAAAATCAATTCTAAACTCTTTGTACTTCATACCTAGCCTAAAATCAGTCATCAATTCAGTCATCTTGAGCCATTTTGATTATCTTTTGCTGAGTTTTACCTGGAGAGAGCCCTCTCCTATCCTCGTAGGGCTAGCTACAAGGCTGAGCGTGGTTTGATGTGGCCTTGAGTTTTGCCTTATTTCAGCCTAAGGCAGATTCAAGCGCTAACATAGTGGCGACCATACTGGGGAAGAATTGGTTTGCTTGTTAGTGTTATTTGATTTATAGCCACAGACGGAGTCTGAAGTCACGCCAGGTAGCCTTCGAACTGCGCATTGCTCTGTGAGTGCATAGTAGATAAACGTTGCTTCAGTCGATCTCCGGTCTAGCTTGTAATCGTAACACTTAACTTATAAATTGCCTCAGTACATATATCGAGTTCAGATCTAATTGTTGATGGTGGACAACGATCAGACATTGGCAAGGCTAAAATAATTCACCTCGTGACTCTAAATCATTTTCGAGATCAGATCCAAAGACTCCACTGGAGGATGATCTCGACCAGCAAAAACATGAAAGGACAACATGGACAAATCAAGTATTCAAGTTGGAATTTCATCCAAGACATTTTGTTCTTCATCATAAATTATTTCTTCTCTTTTCCCAAGAATGTCAAGAAGGCTTTGCGAAGTATACTGTATTTGAGAAGAGATCCTCGGCCTGCAGTTGATTCTTTCCCTTTGAAGATAGTGAATACCAAAGATTTGCATACCTTTGAGCTTGATCAAGACCTTTCTTCTAAATTTTGTGATGACCATCTTCAGATTG
>APFE031647873.1:61833-84882 GCA_000404065.3 Pinus taeda
TGTGTATGTTTGATGATGAATTGCCTCAGTTTGATTAGTATGATGATGATTATGTTCTCCAAAAAGAAGCTAATCTTGTAGACGAATCAACAGCTAGTATGTGCGAGGAGGAAGTTCACTTTCAGCAGCTCGAATACAGTGATCAACCGATGCATATCAGCTATGACAATGATGAGGAAAGTACATCAAAGTTTGAAGTAAGTGAAGGATCTTTGCCTTTTTGTTTTGATTCGTTTCAGTTCATCAGAGATAACTACCATGCAATCAGAAATCAAATGTCAACAAGTCTTTATTTGAATCATCTTGAGAGCAATGAAAATTTTGTTCAAGACTTCTCATATTCAGATTTGCAACCCCCGAAAGCCATTGATTGTCAAGTTGCAGCTGAAGACTTGGAGGTGGACACACATGATTTAATGATTCAAGGTGACTCCGTACCATTCTATTTTGAATCATTTCAGTTTTTGAAGGGTAGATTGCATAGTAAATCTTCAAATGAACAACCTATAACAAATCAGCAATCTCTCAGTGTTGATGTTGCGGATGAGACATATAACAAAATTCTTGAGCAGCCTGTAGCATCAGATTTGCAGCCACCAAATGAAATTGAAGGGCAGATTACAGATGAAGGTGTGGAAGATAAAATACATGATTTGATGATGTAGGAAGATTCTATACCCTTTTGTTTCAAAGCATTTCAATTTATAAGGAAGAATCTTCGTAAAATCTCTCAAGAAAAAAATGAGCAGCATGTAGGTAATCATGTAATCACATTGGAACCAATAGAAAATGGTTTGCAGTAGTATTTTCAAGTTTTTCATGATCCAATAGCTAATGTTTTGGATAAGGTTTGCAATCAACGTCTTTCTCCATTGACTACATGTGAGCTTGAAACATGTGCTGATATGAATTTGATCCGGCAGCCGGTTACTTTGTCATTTTCAGCAGAGGTCTCATCACAAGGCTCAGTTCAAAGTTTGCATTCATGGTATGAGGAAATGAGAAGTAATCCATTAGATGAGCTAAGTTCCAGTGTGCTTGAATTTCAAGATCCTTATGCAGTGTTTTTGGAAGCGGATAGAGGATCTATATCATTCAACGGATCTATTTTCAAGTTGTCATGGGAGTTGCCTTTCAGTAGTTCTCTCTTGTTGTTCATAAGTGAGCACTTGTGGAAAATTCGAACAACACATGGAATACTTACTTGGTTGCATTGGTTGTTTCATTTCACTTGATCAGGTGATGAATGAAACCGTTAGAGTAGGTTTTGATGAATAAGCTCCACATTGAGCATCATTTCCAGTTTGTCAGTTGTGTTTAAGTTATCGAGTCAGTTCTTAGTTGAGTGAGAGTCAATTTGTGTCATCAAGTCATCAGTTTTCAGTCATGCATTTCAGTTTGAGTTTTTGACTCCATTTCCCAATGGATAAGGAGCTGGTCTGCTCTCCCAAAGATCTGCCATTCTTGGCACCTCCAAGGAACTACCATCCCCATTGGAGCCAATGTTAGTGTCAGCCTTTGAAGCCTTCCTCCAGTGATCAAACATGCTCTTACAAGTGATTTTAAGGTGTCAAAATCAAATTTTGTCATTTCAGTGAGTCTTCAAGCAAAATTTGGTCACTAGGAATTATGTCTAGGGTTTGCTTTCACTCCTTTCAAAGTTGCCCAAATGTCGGTCCATGTCACCATTATGTTGAGTCTATCATCATTCAAAGGGTTTTCATCATTATGTCAAGTTCCATTGGGTCATTTCACACCTTGTTCATGCTTTAGTTGCGCCTAGGTAAGGTCATTTCCCTCTCCTAGCGTTTTGAAGGCAATTTCTCTTGGATGGTCAATTCATTAGCAAAAATTGTATCCAGATGTTCATACACCTTCCCATATCCTTAATATACCTTATCGAACACTTCCCATCACTGATATCCCCCAAATTCCTCATTTTTGCACAAACCCTAGTTTCTTACCACAACTTGGCAATTTTCTAGGTTAGGCCTATGTTTTGCCCTTTTGGACCCCTTCCCCTCACTAAATCTCTGAGATTCCGTTTTCCCCTACTTCCTAACATTCCTCCCTACTTCCAAAAATTTCCCCAAGAATTTAGAAGCCCCGTATCCCCTTCATTTCGCTTCATTTCAACAAAATCCCTTGTTTCACACATCGGGATAAGTTTCACTCAAAAGATGTTCCAGAGCAATAAAAGATGAATTTTGAAACACTAAGAGAGGTTTTTGTCCCCAACATGCCAAATAAAAAAACCTCCTTCACGTTTTACACAGCTATCATGGTTTTAGAGAAATATCAAAAATATCGTTGCCTTGGGAGAATTGATGCATCTTTGGAGTGACCTTGGAAAAATCACGTTTTCTCCTAGCTTGGTTGGCCAAATGACTTTCTTGATGCATCAAATGATAACTAGACACAAAGATCTTTCCAATGAGATATCATGAGCTCAATTTGGAGTTGAGTAAGGCATTCGAAAGTTGACTGCAATAGCACTCTTCCTTGAGGCAGCCTCATTTGGCACATTTTGACCAATCTTGGGAGATTTGATTTTTGACAAGTAAAATGAACTCCAAATTCAAAAATTATAGTTTTTTTGGAAATTAGACTCAAATACCTTTCCAACTAGCTATCTTTCACCAAATTTGGACATCAGGAAGGCCTCCAAACGCCTCCTGCAAAATGACCTATGTGGCGCACAACGCATTAGGTTGGGTGCGCGGCGCATCAGTGGCGCGCGGCGCATCAGGCGACAAATTTCAGTGTTATTTTGCACGTGCGTGGTGCATCCAGAGCACGTGGCATGTTGGGTGAGGTGCGCGGCGCATAGGCTTTTTTTCCTGAAATTTGCCCAGAGACCACTAAAATCACCTCTCTTCATGCATCAATTCACAGGTAGGCCTACACTCATAGCTTTCTCTTGGTTTTTAGATGGTTTATATAAGAAATTATGCTATACTTGCTATGAAAAAACAAGTGTATAAACCCTCTTTGTTCATCAATTTGCTGTAAGGATTCAAGTGCCAAGTTTGCTATAGGGTTTTCAAAAATCACTGTTGCCAAGGTTTTCTTATTTCCTTTGTTTCCCATCCCCTATATTCACCAATATTTTCCTCAATAATTCCTCATAAAACCCTACACTATCCTCCCTCATCAAATACTAATCCCTCCCTTCTATTACAAGCATTTAATCCCTACCTCATCCCAAAACCCTAAAATTTCAAGATTTCCCAGCCCCTTCCTACTTGGCATATTTTGATAATTGAAACAAAAGGCACCAAATTCTCATTTCATACAACTCAACATACACTTGGCAATTGGAGATAAAGGTACCAATTTCTCATTTTCAACAAGCTAAACATATCATTGGCATAGACTGGTAACACCATGGAGACGGACACCGACACATCATACAACCGAGACAATGATTCTACAACAGAACTGCATGCACCAGGAGGGCACTAAAATGTTGAAAAGGGAGGATAGACTTCGAATCTTGGCCGAAGCCTCTTTGGATGAGCATGGCACTTGATGAGGCACCTTCACTCCAAATTTGGGCAAATTTGGAGAAAATTTTGTCGTTTCAAAATTTTTGGCTTGCGAAACAGGTTTTTTGGCTCTACGCGTCGCGCTCAGCGTGCGACCCATAAGATGGGGAGGTCCAAATCATAGGTGGCTTATATTTTTGGATTTTTCATGATGAAATACACATTCTCAGCCATTTCCAAGGCATTTCATCAAGTTTTGGGTGACAAAAAGGCTCAAACACATCATGAAAATCACCTTTCTGCCACTTTTTGCACCAACAGGAAGTACTTCTGGGAGAATCCACTTTTGGAGGGTCAAATGGAGACCAAATTGGAAAATTCCACTTGGGTTAGAAATTATACATCCAGGGATTTCCAGCAAGCCAACCTGAGCTCAATTTGGATGCCGGAAAGTGCCTCAAACGCAGGTGGAAAGGTGCGCGGTGCACAGGGTTTTTTTGCATAGTTTTCCTCCTCAACTCAAGAAATGCAGCCAATTTGACCAGTTTTGCTTGTGGATGAAATTTTTGAGTTATCATGATGTAAATTGATGGTTTAAATGTAACTTTGACTCACTTTTACCTATTCTAGATGGTTCATTAAAAAATAGTAAAAATTTAATGAATGAATCAGTTTCCTAGCATATAGGGGTAAGTTGTTTGACTACCTAGATTTCAGTTCCTTGTTTAGAATTAGTTCAAACAACTCCTAGAATGATGAGCTCGACCCATAGAGGCAAGGAAAGGGGTTAGGATGGTCTATATGATGTAATTTGTCAATCATTTTCAGAGGTTGGAGAGGTTGGACTCTTGGGATAGCTTGAGACTATATTGTACATATTTTATCAGCATTTTTGGCAAAGGAAAGACCAGGGTTTTGCAGCACTATTTTGGGATCCATGTGGCTTTATGTGTTGATGGTGTGTTTCTCTCAGTACTTGTAAGTTGTGTATGTGCATCATTATCTCTACTAAATCTTCTGTTATTAAGCAAATGAAGTGTTAAGGTAGAATCCATGAAATTGCTATGCTCTGCTTTTAAATTTGTTTAATCTTCTATGTTTTCTTCAGTTTAAGGAGAATCCTTGATACCCCTTGCTCTCCTTAGCCCCTCACCAATCTGATCTATCCATCTCACCTGCTTTAAGGCATCAAAACAATCACCTATCTTGCCCCAAGTGGACCTCTGCAAAAACTATGCCTCATCCCCGCACCCAAAATTGCCTTTCCCTTGATTTCAACAAAATCATTAAAAATAAATTCTAAACTCTTTGTACTTCATACCTAGCCTAAAATCAGTAATCAATTCGGTCATCTTTAGCCATTTCGATTATCTTTTGCCGAGTTTCACCTGGAGAGAGCCCTCTCCTGTCCTCGTAGGGCTAGCTACAAGGCTGAGCGTGGTTTGATGTGGCCTTGAGTTTTGCTTTATTTCAGCCTAAGGCAGATTCAAGCACTAACATAGTGGCAACCATACTATGTTAGCGCTTGAATCTGCCTTAGGCTGAAATAAGGCAAAACTCAAGGCCACATCAAACCACGCTCAGCCTCGTAGCTAGCCCTACGAGGACAGGAGAGGGCTCTCTCCGGATCAAACTCGGCTAAAGATAATCGAAATGGCTCGAGATGACTGAACTGATGACTAATTTTAGGCTAGGTATGAAGTACAAAGAGTTTAGAATTGATTTTTAATGATTTTTTTGAAATCAAGGGAAAGGCAATTTTGGGTGCGGGGATGAGGCACAATTTTTGCAGAGGTCCACTTGGGGCAAGATAGGCGATTGTTTTGATGCCTTAAAGCAGGTGAGATGGATAGATTAGACTGGTGAGGGGCTAAGGAGAGCAAGGGGTCTCAACGATTCTCCTTAAACTGAAGAAAACATAGAAGATTAAATAAATTTAAAGGCAGAGCATAGCAATTTCATGGATTCTACCTTAACACTTCATTTGCTTAATAACAGAAGATTTAATAGAGATAATTATGCACATACACAACTTACAAGTACTGAGAGAAACACACCATCAATACATAAAGCCACATGGATCCCAAATAGTGCTGCAAAACCCTGGTTTTTCCTTTGCCAAAAATGCTGATAAAATATGTACAATATAGTCTCAAGCTATCCCACGAGTCCAACCTCTCCAAAATCTAAAAATGATTGAGAAATTACATCATATAGACCATCCTAACCCCTTTCCTTGCCTCTAGGGGTCGAGCTCATCATTCTAGGAGCTGTTTGAACTAATTCTAAACAAGCAACTGAAATCTAGGTAGTCAAACAACTTATCCCTATATGCTAGGAAACTGATTCATTCATTAAATTTTTACTATTTTTTAATGAACCATCTAGAATAGGTAAAAGTGAGTCAAAGATACATGTCAACCATCAATTTACATCATGATAACTCAAAAATTTCATCCACAAGCAAAACTGGTCAAATTGGCTGCATTTCCTGAGTTGAGGAGGAAAATTGTGCCAAAAAACCCTGTGCACCGCGCGCCTGAGCCTTGTGCGCCATGCGCCATCTCACCTACTTTAAGGCATCAAAACAATCGCCTATCTTGCCCCAAGTGGACCTCTGCAAAAACTGTGCCTCATCCCCGCACCCAAAATTGCCTTTCCCTTGATTTCAACAAAATCATTAAAAATCAATTCTAAACTCTTTGTACTTCATACCTAGCCTAAAATCAGTCATCAATTCGGTCATCTCGAGCCATTTCGATTATCTTTTGTTGAGTTTTACCTAGAGAGAGCCCTCTCCTATCCTCGTAGGGCTAGCTACGAGGCTGAGCGTGGTTTGATGTGGCCTTGAGTTTTGCCTTATTTCAGCCTAAGGCAGATTCAAGCACTAACACCCACAACAACAACAAACTCCTCAACAGAATTCTAAACTCTTGCTTCCATTCCAACAAAAAGCAAATCGACTACCTTCCCAGCCATTGGCAAATCCCAATAATAAAAATCCTCAAAATTCTTACATGGTAGAAGGACAACAATTTCCTACCTATATTATTGTTCTTCTCAATGATGTACAACTCAGATCTGGTAGAGTTTTAGAAAAACCTTCTATAGATGCTCAAAAGAAAAGTATTTCTAAGGAAGATTCTCTTGAAGCCAATAAAGGTTCTGAAGCATCTCTTCAAAACCCAAACACTCAAAAGAAAAAGAAAAAGAGTCAACACCCACAACTCCTATAGTTGAGCAACCTGCATCTTCATCCACACTCCTTTTCCTAAAAGGTTACAAATTGACAAGGAGTGGAAAACAAATCTTGTTGCCTGACTATGATTTCCTAGATGAATTAAAGAATGTCTGTAATCAAAATTCCCTTGCTACAAGCCATTAGAGAGATTCCTATTCTAGCGCAAAAACAATAAAGGAGTTGAGTCTCAAAAGACCAGGGAAGGAAACCAAGAGATACAAGAAGAATCCACCTGGTAGGAAAAATTGTAGATATCATGATGGAAAAATTACCATGCAGAAGTATGTAGATCCCGGTAGTCCAATTGTCAAGACACATATCAATGGGGTAGAAATTCCAAATACTTTGATTGACTGAGGGGCTGCTATCAACATTATGAGTAGACAGACTATGGAACAGCTAAAACTTCCTAATCTTCTTTTTACACCCACCTTACTGCAACTTGCAAGTTGATCTATAATCAAACTAGATGGTGTATTAGAAGATATTATAGTCTCCTTAGATTCTTGGGAATGTACAATAGATTTCATGATTTTGACTCCCAAGAGTAATCTAGGAGGGCATCCACTCATTCTAGGAAGACCTTGGCTAGCCACAGCTGATGCTTTCATTATTTGTAGATTTGGGGATATGTACATTTTTTATGGTAATTCGACAAAGAAATTCAATTTGTATCCCCCAGCAAAGCAATTACAGAAGCAGGAGATAATGAATGGGTCGATGATGAGGACACTATACAACCTATCTTTACCATTTCTGAAATCAGTGAAGATAGTCAAATTCTGAATACATTAGAAAATTTTGAAATATCTTCAGAATATGACCACACATAATTTCAGTTGGATTCTTACATTGAGTATCTATCATCTAGACAAATGTCTCTTTACTCTATGGAAGAGTTTGGTAGTTCCGCCATTGAAAATTTTCCAGGTAAAACATTGAATATCAACAAAAACTTGGAAAAATCACAACAGGGAGAACTAACCAAAATATTACAAAAACATTCTACTGAATTTGAATGGGAATATACTGATATGAAAGGTATTGACCCCAAGACTTGTATTCATCACATTTACATCGTGGAAAATAGTAGACCAATCAGACAACCTCAGAGAAGGATGAATCAAAACCTTAGGGAGATAGTGAAAGAAGAGCTCCAAAAACTACTCAATGTAAACTTCATTTATCCAATTTCAGATAGCCGATGGGTTTATCCTTTGGTTATAGTACCTAAAAAGAATGGTAAATGGAGAGTATGCATTGATTACAGGGAATTGAATACAGCAACCTTGAAGGATCATTTTCCTTTGCCCTTTATCGATCAGGTATTAGATATATTAGCAGGCAAAAAGTACTTTTCATTCTTGGATGGTTTTAGTGGCTACAATCAAATTCAAGTAGCACCTGAAGATCAAGATAAGACCACATTTACTTGTCCATGGGGAACTTTTGCTTACCGAGTGCTTCCTTTTGGATTATGTAATGCACCCGCAACATTCCAAAAAGCAGTACTAGGAATTTTTTTGATTTACTCCATGATTGTGTAGAGTTTTATATGGATGATTTTACAGTTTATGTTGACTCATTTGAAGAAGCATTAGAGAATTTGGAAAAAGTACTTATAAGATGTAAAGAGACAAATCTTTCATTAAGTCATGAAAAATGTTTTATGATGTTTACTAAAGGTATTGTTTTGGGACATCACATTTCAGGAGATGGGATTAAAGTTGATAGATCAAAAGTTGAAGTCATCTCCAAGTTGCCTATTCCAAATTGTCAAAGAGATGTTAGAAGTTTTCTAGGATTTATTGGATACTATAGAAGATTTATAGAAAACTTCACTAAAATAGCATCTCCACTCTTCAAACTGCTTACAAAAGACCGTGAATTCAAATGGGACCCTGATTGTTAATCAGCATTTGAAACTTTGAAAACAAGAATATCTTAAGCGCCTATCTTGAGAGGACCAAATTGGAAGCTCACTTTCCATATTTCTACAGATTCTTCAAATACAGCTCTAGGAGTTGTGTTGGGTCAAAAAGATTTAGTCTCTTATGCCATTTACTATACCAATAAAAATTTGACTCCCACTGAGTTAAACTATACTGTAACTGAAAAAGAGTTCTTAGATGTTGTTCATGCAATCAATAAGTTCAGACATTATATAACAGGCTATGAAACTTTTATTCATACTGATCATTCTGTGATTAGATATCTAATGAACAAACCTGTTACTAATGGCAGGTTTACAAGGTGGCTCCTACTCTTACATGAATTCAATATTACTGTGTTGGATAGACCAGGGAAATAAAATACAGTAGCTGATTTCTTGTCTAGGATCCAGAATTCTAAAGAAGATTCTCCTGTAGAGGATAAGTTTCCTAATGAATATTTATTTGCAGTAACTACTAAGACCCCTTGGTATGTAGATATTGCTAACTATTTGGTTACAGGGAAACTACCTCCACATCTATTTCCTCGTGAAAGAAGAAATATTATTCAGAGAGCTCAAAATATTCATGGATTTCTAACGAATTGTTTAAAACAGGGCCAAATCTTGTGATCAGAAGATGTGTTAGGGAAGATGAAATGCCTGATATCCTCAAGGCATGTCATGATGAACCATGCGGTGGACACTTTGCTGACAAAAGGATAGCCTATAAAATCCTCTCTTTGGGATATTATTGGCCATCCCTCTTCAAAGATGCAAAACAATATGTCAAAAGGTGTGACAGTTGTCAAAGAGTAGGGAAACCTACCCTTTCAAATGAAATGCCATTACAGCCATAGGTACTCATCAAACCCTTTGAAAAATGGGCTTTAGATTTCATTGGACCTATTAACCCACCATCTAAGCAAAGAAAGTATATATTGGTATGTACTAATTATGTCACTAAATGAGTAGAAGCCAAAGCATTATTTTCTGCTACTGAGCATTCAGTTATTAGTTTTCTTTATGAGGATATTTTTACTCGCTTTGGTGTTCCAAGAGAAATTGTGACAGATCAGGGAAGTCAATTCACATCCAACCTAGTGGAGAAGCTGATGGAAGAATACAAAATCAAGCACAGAAAATCTACTCCTTACCATCCGCAAGCAAATGCTCAAGTGGAGTCTACAAACAAAGTACTTGAAGGCATCATTACCAAGATTGTTCATCTACACAGAAGAGATTGGGCAGAAAGGATTCTTGAAGCCTTATGGGCCTATAGAACTACATGGAGGAATACAACAAGACATTCTCCCTATGAACTTGTTTATGGGAAAGAAGTCATGCTCCCCATTGAGTTCCAAGTTAAAACTTTCAAGATGGCAGTTCAGTTGGGAATGGATCTATCAGAAGCCCAAAAGCATAGAATGGAGCAGTTGAATGAACTAGATGAGATCAGCCAAGAGGCAATCGTAAGAACTGATCTAGTTCAATATCAAAGAGCTAAGTGGCATGACAAATACATCAAAGAGAAAAAGTTTCAAGAAGGAGACTGGGCATTGCTATTTGATTCCAAGTTCAAGGATTTCAAAGGTAAATTTCAGACTCATTAGCTTGGGCCATATGAGATTGACAAAGTATTTAGCAATGGAGTGGTAAGAATCAAAACCATTGATGAATATCAAACTCCTCTTATTGTGAATGGTCACCGATTAAAGATCTATCATAAGCCACTCTCAAAAGAGGAATTTGTCAAAATCTTTCACAATAATTCTGCAATAAGGCTGGTGAAGAAGAATCCTTCTTCTCCACCAGCCTAATCCTTGTCTTTTTTTTCTGTGTTAAAAAAAATAATAAAAAATAAAAAATAAAAATTGTATAAGCCTGAAAACCAATCACTGATTGGCAGTATTATACAGAAAATACAAGGCGAAAATCAGAACCTTCTAATGCCCTATATTTTCCAAAAAAAAAAAATCTCCCTTTCACTCCACTTCACTTCATTTCACTCCACTTCACTTCATTTCTCTCCACTCCATTTCACTTCATTTCATTTCATTCCACCAATAAAAATATTTTCATAACCAGTTTTCATTCATTCAGTCATTGTTCATCCATCTCCATTCATTCATATGTTCATTATATCAGTTTCCGCAGCTGAATCTTGTTTCCGTAGCTAGAAACTGATTCCGCAGCCAGCTATTGATTTCGCAGCCAGCACTCTGTTATTCAACAATGACAGTCAGATGTTAGACCAATAATAAAAAGAATCAAATGCAGGTATGACCAAGGACCTATTTTGAAGACATGAGGCACCTAAAAGCATCAACGGGGAGCAGCTGATCAAAGGTTAATGGGCGAAAAGTGGAAAAAATTCCAAGGTATGAGTAAGATTTATTTCAAATAGCATTTAGAGCACATTTTATATAGTTATGAAACCACGACTCCATTATATGCAATGATTGACATTGATAGCTGCCATAACCGTTCCACGACCTTTATATGATTCCTCCACAGATCTTGCATCTATTTTCAAATGGCCTCATGATCAGCCTCCGGATTTAACTCATGTTGGTTGTACTTTGCCACTCCACCTGTAATTATGGGGACGTAATTGATTTGATCATGGCTCTTCTCCGCCACAAAAATTCCACAGCCATTTTGTGTGCATGATAACGTCTACTCCACAGTCATCCAGTTTAAAACTCTGTCGGGCTCACTTCACTCCCCTACTGTTCTATTGAAGTTACATTTGCATTTCTACCCTGTTCACATAAGCCTCCGCTCCTCTCCGTGAACTCATTCCTGCTACCTATTCTTTGTTTCTGCATTTGCAATCACTGGAATTTTCTCCATAAAACCTTGTCCATTCCCCGCTAACACAATCGGTTTACCTCCGTTCATCCATCACTCACGCAGACGTATTTTAAGGCAGGAGGAAAGGAATGGGTCTTTTGTTGAGAGCAGAACCAGAAGGGCCCAAGTTCATGGAGGGGTATCCGCAATTAAAAAACATACTAAAGAAGGCATGGTAGCTACGGTTCATTCAAAATCAGGGGCTACAGTAAGGAAATTACGAAGACTTTTGCGAGGTCTTTTAATGGTATGGAGGTTGAGGTTGGAGACCTTAAGTTTTCAGTCACTGAGGCATCTATAGCAGTCGCTACAGAACTCCCACAGGAGGGAGAATGGTGGTTCAAGAACAAAAGCTTTGACGAGAAGGCCTAGAGGGTTATCCTACGCAATCCAGGTATGGATACAACTATTTTCAAACGAGGAATCCGTGTCTATGCTTTAGAAGAAAAGTGGGCCAATTTATTGTTGATAATCCAAAAGTTCATTACCTGTGAAGGACATTTTGGGTCCATGTATATGTATCACACCCGGTTGCTGATGAATTTCTTAGAAAATCAAACCCTCAATCTGCCTTACTTTTTATTGAATATTTTGAAAAAGATGTCTGTAACTGTCCAAAAGAATTTGGAGGACGTAGAACCCCACCTGTACCATCACAGGCTTGTGAAAATTTTAATTGAAAAACAGTTAAAGGAAAAGAAGGACACCTAGGAACAGTTTTTGGTTAGAAATTTCTTTCAAGATCCCTCTAAAACACCAGAGAGCAGCTCAGCAAGGAAGAGTAGGAGAAAGAAAACCAATGTAAGAATTCAAGGCACTCCTACTAACATGGCCAAAGAAATTAATCAAGAAGAAAAACTATCTGAAAGAAAGAAGGAAAGAACTAAGGATAGGAAGCAAAGAAAATTAAAGGGGAAGAGAAACATTGAGGCTGTCTGTCAAACCCTAGAACCTTCCTCAGAAGAGGACCACCAAATACTGTCTGAAAGATTAGTTTATCTTCAAGAACAATCAGCTGTAGCAGAGAAGAAAGGGAAAGGAAAACAAAGTGTGGGGAAAGAAGACACTAGCTGACAAAATTTAAGGAGGAGCTCCAGGCTTAAAGGGAAATTGAGGACAGTACAAACAAAATGGCCCCACTTCATTGGCTTAGGAGGGGAAACACCGGAACAGCCTCCAGTAATTCCTCCTAGCCGTAGCCCACACCATACTCCTATTTCTCAGCCAGATTTTGACATGAGTCCTTCTCGGCCAGATTTTGAGATCAGTCCTTCTCAACCGGATTTTGGGGTCAGCCCAAGGAAGAATACACCTGAGGTAGACCCAAACCAACAAGAAATGTATGATTATATCGAGTTGTTGGAGAAGACTGCCACAGATCCAGGCACTTCATCTACCCAACCTCGTGCAGCACAGGACACTGTAATCCAATCACTGAAACAGGAAATTTTTGAACTAGAGGTCTTAAATAGACACATCAAGAGGAAGAATGAAACATTAAAGGAACAAAGCAGATTGGATAAGATCATTCATGACAACACCATGTTGCATCTTGGGCTGTGGCAGAAGAAGAATAGGAAGTTGAAGAAAAAGAGCAGGAGGTTGACTAGAGCTCTTATCAACCTCAAATTCAATTTTTTAATGAGGAAGCCTAGGATGTTAGCAGTATCAAGAAAGAAGAGAAGAGGGCTAGATGTGCTAGCAGAGGTCTCAAAACACATGGACTGAAGGAACGATGGTCAAAGTTTTGGTTGCATGGGGACATGCAACACCTTCACAGTGGGGGTATGTTGAGCCCTGAAACTACATATCACCTACACATTTTCCTAAACTTTTTCCACCCATCTGGACCTCATAAGCTATCAACATCATTGCATATTGATTCTAAAAGGGCATTTAAAGTGGTTTTCAAACTATGATTTGTGTCTGCTATTTGAATTAGATTTTTCTTATTAGCTGCGGAATGTAGCCACTTTTTGCAGCTGGTTCAACTTTCCGCAGTTGTTTTTGTTAAACTCCAGGTTGCAGGTGTCATTCGGCAAAACCAGACACGTGGGCAAGTTAGAAATAACCTGGACATGGATCAGGTCCTATTGGTCTAGCCGGATTCATCAAGGAAATCCATGGTCAACGATGGCCAAAGGATGGTCTACCGAACGAGTCCTACGACAATTGGACTCTGTTTTCAACCACGTGAAGGATTCGTGGTCGTTTCTATATCCCTGGGGTCATGTTGACACCTATAGGCTGCCCCACGATGTGAATCCAACAACTGCTTTTGATAGCTTTAATAATCTTGGAAACCATCATGCTAAATCCATGGACGTTGTCTTTTACGTGTCTTCTATTGACATAGTTTCACAGGAAAACAGTTATGAAGTTTTTTTTTAAATAACGCGTTTCTATACGCATAGAGTTAGTCTTTGTGAATGTAATTTTGTTGTTAAAGATGCTATGCCGTAACACTAGTACTGTGGTAATGCTATTTGAAATATAAAAGAAGACTCTGTTTCTATATGATTGCGTGAGCATAATTCTTGACTGATAGCCTGTTCACCGAGGTTGTACAAAGGGCCCCTGCACACTAAGGTTTTGTTTTCTTATTACTGTAAAGTTTTATGCATTGTTTTCTCATTTCATTTGCATATATTTCATAAGTTATCCACTTGTGTATATATTTCATCCATTGTATTAACATTTCGTTTCTGTTCATGATTTTACAAGCTTTGTATATTGTTGTTAGCGTTGATCAGTGTGTGTATGTTTCGGGATAGGGTAGGCCCGGGTATTTTCTTACAGGTTTTGCAATAACTAGTGACATGGAATTAGCTTCTATGCTGAATTTGCTTTTCTTAGTTTTAATTCCATTTATGCTTTGATTCCAGTCTTGTTCACTTGCTTTAGTAGCTAGTTTAGATATCATATTACTCATGTCATTGATGTTATCTCCGAAAGCCATAGCTTAGACTAACTGGCGAGGTATCAGACTATGATTAATGTGATTTGATTTTAGTTTTAGTTTTTTACAATTAGATATCAGATTGCTCATGTCATTGATGTTATCTCTGAAAGCCATAGCTTAGACTACCTGGGGAGGTATCAGACTATGATTAATGTGATTTGATTTTAGTTTTACTTTTCTGCAATTAGATATCAAATTGCTCATGTCATTGATTTTATCTCCGACAGCCATAGCTTAGACTACCTGGCGAGGTATCAGACTATGATTAATGTGATTTGATTTTAGTTTTACTTTAAATCTGCAATTAGATATCAGATTTCTCATGCCATTGATGTTATCTCCGAAAGCCATAGCTTCGACTACCTAGCGAGGTATCAAACTATGATTAATGTGATTCGATTTTAGTTTTACTTTTCTGCAATTAGATATCAACTTGCTCATATCATTGATGTTATCTTCGAAAACCATAGCTTAGACTACCCGGCGAGGTATCGAACTATGAATGATGTGAATTGATTTTACTTTTATTAGATTGCAATTTTTTATTTGTTTGAGTGTGGTAGATTAATTCATTTTTCTATATTTAGATAGCAGCAGAGATAATGGTTTCATGATCAATAGTTCATTATTTGTTTGACTTGAATAGCAGCACATTTCCATTTTTGTTCAAGTATTAATTTCATCATTAGTATGCTCTAAGACCCTCTGAAGTGTTAAAGTTCTGGAAATCATTATAGAGGACATAATTACCTTAAAAAGTTTATATCCATACTTGCCTTCTAGAGTATTCTTAAAACTCAAGGATAGGATTTCCATTCACATTAGGAGACAAACAAAGATAAAAACCCCCAAATCAAAATAAAAATAAAAAACGACAAAAAGTAAGAAATAGGTTGTCTGGCACATATAGCGCGCCACACTTCATCAGCTTACGAATCCCAGATTGATAATTCATGTAGCATTTTAGGACACACTAAATTGACCAAACAAATTTCTCCACCACATCCATGTGCTTGTGCTGCACCATCGAAGTAGGCCCAGGGATGTTCTTTGTCTATCAGTTCATGTGTGATGTTCCGGGACCTAAATGCTTATTCCTCTGTCGGGATTTCCCCATAGCTCACACAGATTTTTGGAGGAATCAATGACCATTCTATATTTCGGCCCCTAAATGTAATGTTGTTCTGGCACATCCATATGTGCTAGCATACCAAAAGTGGCAGGTTCCTAGCTCTCAGCTCTAATGATGTTTCCCACCACCTATCCCAGGGATTTGGGATATTGTCACCACTCCAGGAAACTGTGATTCTTAGTGTATGTAGGACTTGAGTCCAGATGTGTTAGGTTATGAGAGGAATAAATGGTGGTTTGATTCCTCCTCTGCATGGCATAATACACACCAAGTCGGGCTTGGAAATGCTTGTTTCCTGAGATTTGTTCCTGTAGGTGTTTTGTCCATTAAAATGTTCCACATCAGTAATTTAGTGTGAGGAGGGGCTTTTCACTTCTATATATGACTCCACCAACTCTTCAATCTGTCTGGCTTGTGGCTAGCATGTATGATTTCATACCCTTCCTTGGGGGAGTAGTGACCTTTCTTTGAATATCCCTAGATCAATTCATCCTCCTCATCTCTAAGGCACACATGGGATTATATTAATGTCTGAAAATAATTGCTCCAATGTCTTTGCCATTGATCTGGAATGTCCCATGCCTCCCCTATTTTCCATGCTTCTTGATATATGGTAATGTTGTGAGGGCCCCCAAGATGAGTGATGTCATGTACACCATTGAGGTTTAGTAGGTTAATCAAATCTAGTGGAAGCTGATAGGAATTTCCACTACCTATCCATGGATCGATCCCAATCCAAACAAACTCACCATTTCCAATCCTCCAGATGAGGCCCCTTCTAATGTTGGGAAGAGTGTTTATTACAGCCCTCCAAATTATTTATATACCCTTCCTATTCCAAGAGGGTCATCTTAGTCAGTCCAAGGCAGCGCTCAGACAAATGTATTTGTGGGTGACCACCTTTGTCCAAAGGCTCTTGTGCTTCAGGAGAAGCTAGCCAAGCTTTGCTGCCAATGCCTGTGCGAAAGCCGGGAGATGTTTTAGACCCCAACAGCCCCATTTTTTAGGAGTTGTGATCCTGCTCTATTTGACCCATGCATAGGGCTTCCCTTCTTTGTGTCCCTTCCATAAGAAATGACTGCAGACTCGTTGAATCCTATGTATTATCCCCAGGGGGATCCAGGCCAAGCACATCCATGAGACTAGGGTTGCTTCCAGCACTTCTTTTATGAGCACCAGTCTTCTAGCTCTAGAAAGTAAGTGATGGCTCCAATTATTTAATCTTTTTTCCACCTTTGCAATCAACTAGGTCTAGTCTACAATTTTATAACTATCCTCTTTTATCCTGAAGCCCAAGTACTTCTGCCCATCCTTCAATGACAAGGTTTGGTAGGGGAAGTTTTGCAGTGCTAGATGAGTTTCTTGTTGTGTGCAGTCAGAGAAGGATATAGTAGATTTTTCCCCATTTATTTCCATTCCCTTAGAAGCACTCAAGAGCTTCAATATCTCTGTGAGGGTGATGATGTCCTGTATTCCCCCATCTAGGAATATGAGTATATCATCAACAATAACAGATGTGTTATATGGCATTGTTCCGAGATCTTGAGGCCCTGGAGTCTCCCAGCTCTCTTCTCTATCACTATCATTCTTCTCAATTCTTTCATAATCAGTAGAAAAAGTAGGGGGGATAAGGGGAAACCCTATCTGATTCCCCTCTCCGCCTAAAAGGTTTAGGAGGTTGACCCGTTAATTAGGATTGCAAAGGAAACTAAAGTGATGCACCCCATAATCCATCTGATAAATACCAGTGGGAACCCCAAATGGGTAAGTACCATCCTTAAATATAACTAACTAACCTTGTCAAATGCCTTTGAGAGGTCAATTTTAAGCGACACCCCTTTCAGATTCTTCAGCTTGATGGAGTGGAGGGCCTCTTGGGCAAATCCAATGGCTTCATGGATTTGTCTATTTTGTAGGAAAGCAAATTGCTCCTGAGAGATGTGTTTGGATAGGATTGGCTTGATGCGATTTGCAATGATCTTTGCAATAATTTTGTAGAGGTAGTTACAGAGGGATATAGGGCGAAAGTCATTGAAGGAGAGTGGGGAGTCTATTTTTGGAATGAGTGCAATAAAGGTATAGTTTATGGGAGCAAATATGTGGCCAAGAATGTGACTTTCTTCCACCACTCCTAGCAGGTCGGGTCCAATGATGTTGAAGAAAGCAAGGAAGAATTCCACAGATCAGTCATCCGGTCCTGGGCTTTTGTCCTTCTTGAACCACTTGAGAGTGTTTTCTAATTCCCCCATGGAGATAGGTTTAATGAGTTCCTCCATCCCATCAGGTTCCACAAATCCATGGAAGTGGCCTGCAATACTAACGATTTCAACAATTGATGTTCCTGGAGGGGCTTTGAATAGCTGCTTGAAGTGTGAGATACCCAAATGGGCGAGTTGTGGGTGTGTGTTTGCAATCTGATCCAGGTCTGAGGGCATCTGTCAGATAATATTGTTGGCTTTCCTTCCATTTGCATATTTATAAAACAACTTTGTGTTGACACCCCCCGCTTTGAGCCAGGTTGCCCTGCTTCTAAGTCTCCATGTTTCTTCCTGATCAAGTAGGATCTTAGATCTCTGAGCCTCCAGATCTACTAGATGTAACTTAGCTTTGATGGATAAGAAACCTTTCTCGGTTTCATCCGTTAAGGAAGCCAACTTTGATTTGATGTCAGCTAGGGTGTGGTCATCCCTATCCTTTTTCCTTTTTTCCCACTCAATGGTTAATCTCTTTAGTTGTTTCAGGTTGCTACAAAACCCTTCAACCTTCCTCTGGTCCATGAGTGGGGGCTGATTTTTCCAAAAATCTGAACCATCTTAACATAGTCAGGGTCCTTTAAACAAGTGGAGTTAAATTTATAAGGCGCCCTAGGTTTTTGGGATGAGTCAGCCACTTCCAAGTATATGGGGGAGTGATCTGATATCCCCCCCGAACCCACCCATTGCCCGTAGATGGAGAAGGATTGAAGGAGGTCTTCTTGAATAAGGTATCTGTCTAGCCTTTAACCAAGTGTTGCTTATACAGTCCATCTGTTATGCCATGTTGGCATCTTCTTGTTCATGGGGACATCTATGAGTCCATATTGTTCCAGGAGGGTGCTCAGCTATTCTGAGAGGGGGTCTAGCTACAAGTGGTGCCCCTAGGATTCCTCATGTCCAATGGAGAAAGTCAGGTCACCCCCTAGTATTGAAGAATTGTTTATCAAGGGATTTTCCCGAAAGGACTGCCAGAAGGCAAGCCTGTTTTGATTAGGGGCATAGATATTAATGATACGAAGTTGTTTGTCCAATTAAGCCGACAAAATGTCCATGCCCAGGAAACCCTGACCACCCCATGAAGAAATCGCCCTTATAGATAGAGGATTTATCCCGATGGCTAGGCCTCCAGATCTTCTTGCTGCATCTAGAGCTTGGAGGTGCCAGCCTGGTAAGATGGCAGAAACCACCCTCAAGCTAGTACCTAGATGATGGGCAGTTCTTTTAGCAAGGAGTCCCAAATCTCGACAATGTAGTTTCTGCCATGCACATGACCAACAAGTACCTTCTTTGCAGTCTCTGCAACTTCACCCATCGAAATGTCTTCACCCAGTGCTAGGTTGATGTCTTTATCCACTGTTTTAAGGCACCTGCCTTTCATGGGCTTGCCTGAGTGATGAGCAATCAGATATTCCTTGAGGAGACCACAGCAGCCCTGGTTTACAGTTTGGGGAGTGGAAGGAGTAGATTTAGGGTTTGGTATTGGAGAACTGAAACAATCGGAGCGGATAGGGGTGTTAGGGTTAGGGCCACCTAGGTTTACGGTTGCACTAGAGAGGGAAGGATTATTGAGGGAGGGAGGCCTGGACGAATGGATGCACGAGGTGGATGGGGTGCAATGTGGAATGGATATGTGGGGGAGTTGGGGTAGGGGAGCATCAAAAGTGGGCGAGGGCTATAGGTAGGTTCCAAGTAGGTTTAGGGTAGCTAGAAATAGAGGAGGGTAGACTAGACCAGGGGCGTCGTCAATGTCAATAGAGGGTAGGGGATGAGGCATAGAAGGACATGGGCAGGCCTGAACGAAAAGTGCAGCTGACAAAGGGCACAGAGTTGCAACGAAAGGACCCGAGCCCGACACGGGGCATTGGTGAGACCATATAACCTCCTAGGGATGAGGGTCCTCCTCATAGTCTACCTCATCCATGTCCATAGTAACCGATAGTAAACAATTGGAGGTAATTATTGTTGTCGAGGTAAGAATACGGGACGAAGAGGAAACTAGGTAACCGCCAGATGATGAACCACGGTCAATTAAATCATCACTTATGGGCAGTGGATACTTATTTTTCATTGTTACTTTATTTAATTGTTGGTAATTTATGCATAGACACAATGTTCCATATTTCTTATTGACTAACAGAGTTGGGCTCCCCACGACAAAACATTGGGTCTTATGTACCCTTTCTCCATCATTTCTTATAGTTGTATTAACTCAACGAGTTCTGGGGTGCTCATTCAGTAAGTGGTCTTCATTTTTGGCACTATTCCATGGATCAACTCAATAACGAAGTAAGTATATTTGTTGGTCAAGATTCCTAGCAATTCATCCAAGAACACATCGTTTTATTGCTTCAACATTGGGTATGTTTCAAAAGGTTCTATGTTGGCTTCTTTTTCTTCCTTCACTTGGGTATCATAAAGGGCACAACCCTTTCTACTGCAACATTTTACATGTAACGTTAATATCATTCTGAGGGAAGTTGACCTTCTAATTCCCCGCATTATTATCGGTTCTCCTTCATCATTAAGACATTCCAGTGCTTTATCATAGGATTCAACTTTTCTTTTCGTGGAATTCCAATCAATTCATTCAAATACAAATTTCATAAGACCCTAATGGCACCAAATTCATCTTGTTCATAGTGGTATTACCACTAATTTCCATATGGAAAAGCTCAATCATGTTGGTTATCCACCTCTTTATTCCTATAGCTAACTAAATCAACCATGAATTCTCATGTATTTTCCTTGGCAATCCACAATTCTTTGCAATCTTAGGACTAATGTAGCTAAAATTTGTTCCAGGGTCAATTAAAATTGAAATAGGTAATTTTTTAACTACACCTTCCATTTGAATAACCACAACTTGTTGGTCTTCCTGCCTATTTTTCCAATGCAACATAAATATTGGGTATGATTTGGGTCACATCATTCACAGTTGTTACTTCTTGTACGTTGTATATCTTCTTTTCAGTGTGTTGTTCTTAAGGGAAATTTCTCCATAGGTGGTTTTCTTCATAAGTCAAACATTGCATAGGCCCTCTCATGGACCCCTCAGCTTCTTTATTTACCGACTTCAAGGGTTTGTTTTTGTTGATGATTATAGAATCTTGTTGATATGCATTCCCGGTAGAGGCATTAAATTTTCCATTTCTTCCTCCTCGCTTATATTTTGAGGTATTTTTCCCTCTTCCTTTGAAATTTCCCTTATCTTTCTTCTTCCAATAAGTTTGTCCCTCAATCTTCTGCCTAGATTGTTCATAGCAGTTCTTGGTCTTCTAGATGGACTCCTCCATTGTTTTTGGTTCATCAAAATCTATTATGTCCTTGTATGCATATGGTAATCAATTTAGATATCTTTGTATATTAGTCTTCTCTAAGGTATATACCTCAACAATTCAAAGCATATGCTTGTATACTCCTCAGACATCAATTGTCCTAACTTGTGTTCATAAAATTCTTTAGCCTTGCTATCCTAATATTTCTCAGATATGTACTTCTCCCAAAATTATTTTTCAAACATCCTCCATGATAGCTCCTTCACTCTAAATTCTTTGATGTTCTTGAGATCCTCCCACCGTATATCATTCTTTCCTTTTAGGTTGAAGATAACCACCCTTCCCTTCATGTTCTGTGAATAATAATGCAACTTAAATTACTTCTTCACCGCAGGATCCAACCCTCTGGATCTTTCACTTTCTTCACTTCTTCATCAATGATGGGAGGCTTTTTTTTCTTGAATTCTTCTTGCGTGGGACTCTTCCTGCTCTTCCTTTGGTAATGGTGGCACTTACTTGTAGTGTCTTGAGCCGAGCCGATATGTTCCTCCTTCTGCATTTTTTTTATTCTCTTTCTTTACTAGCTTCCCTTTACTCTATTAATATCTAGCTTATGCCTTTGAGTCTTTGATGGACTATGCTTGGTATTGTATCTATCATGATGGTTGGTACCAAGTTTGGGTTGTCTTTTCCTTTGCAGATATGATATACTCTACAATATTACAACATTCATTTCTGATTTCCTCTCTTGTTCTCTAAAAATATTCTTGTTATCTTCCTTATAAGTTCTTAATTTAACTCTTAGGCTTCTAAGAGTGTCCTCCTCTTTCATCTTCCTAACTAGTTGGCTCTTCATCAAGACCCTGTTAAGATCTATTTATACCATAATTCTCTAATTTGATCCTCATATTTTTTTTTCTTATTGTACCTTGACGATTTCCTATGTGTTGTTACATACACACAACTATTCACCAATCCAAATGAAAAGGAAAATAAGCATCATTGTCCATCACCTTGGATTATGTTAAGTTAAAGTCATCTGTAACAAAAAATATTGGTTAATACAGAGATAAAGTAATAAATCAATAGTTCTCTCCAGAAAAAAAGTAATAAATCAATAGTTCTCTCCAGAAATCATTACATCAATCACAACAATACACATATTTTAACAAGGAGGGGATTTTAGCAGTTCAAACATTAATCTCGGTCAGTGCATGTGATCCTTTCCAGATCCATTATTTGAACTTTGCTTTGATACCACTTTGTAACATTCTCTCCCACCCCCTCAAGATCGTTCTTGAGCAGTGGAAGGTGTTACCTTAAAACATACCCAATCCTCAAGGTCTATTATATGATGGTGTACTAAAAACCCTCAAATTTTAACTCCCTTGGAATCCAAAACAACACCACCATCGTGATGGGCTCATCAAGATATTTTCAATGATATAAATTTTGTAGAATTGAGGCTTCTGTGATCCATGTCAAAATTACGAGAGATTCTTCAGCGTAAATCACATAAAATTTCATTTGTCGACGCGTTTCGAACCAACTAGTGTGGTTCATCGTCAAGACAAGTTGAAGAAACAGATCTAGCTTAGCATGTTAAATAGTCTGAGCTGAGACTCCAACGGCTAAAAATTGATTAACGGCTATTTTTTGGCTTAAGGACCCCGGTCAAATTTTTACTCATAAATTTAATATTATTATAATTTATTATTATTATTCAATATGGAAATAAGTTAAATCAGGTAAAAAATAAATTAATGGTTAGTTTTTTAAAAATAATTTATTAAATAATATTAGTTTGTTAAGAAAAGTTAGGATTAATATATAACTAAATACCATAACTTTAGTGGTTAGTTTAAAAAGTTAATATATGAAATTATTTATTAATTATTAATAATATTATA